>CAJNOI010000111.1:74646-106714 GCA_905250115.1 Adineta steineri
TGCCTTACTTTCTACTTGTATGTCGCCGTATCTAAACCATTTCGTCAAGAAATCAAACGTGTCATCTTGAAGTGTTTCAATAAAACACAGCGTCAACAAACGAATACTGCTACGGGCATCATATTACAGAAACAAAGAACCACAAACATCATAGCGTAGACAGTTCTTACTATTCTATTTGATGTTGTAAAAGCTTTTGTCTATGACTAAATTGTAGGTGTATGAAATATTCATCAAAATCTTAATAATAACAATATGATTAGTCATTTCTTGATCATCATCAATGCTTGTTGTTCAATATCTAGAGATTTCTCTTGTCGACTAAGAATAAGACCATAAGTGTAAAGACAAGAAAAAATAAATAGACGGTTTGATTGATAATAGTTCTTAAAGATCGACATTACTCGAATAAAATCTCACTAATATTGTTTAGACTTCGAGCAATATTAAAATGAAATTGATCATAATATTTTTCTCGAATGGCTAATGGTTATTCGAAGAAAACAAGAACTTTATCATTTTTTAAATGTATCATGAATACTAATTATATTTTATTTTTCATAAGAAAACTATTTATATTCATTTTTTTTGAATAGTATATAAAAATCGAATCAGTTGAATGAACATGTTCTATTTGAGATTGTATTTCATCAATATGTCAACTGAATATAATTTAAAAAAATATTTTCTTTTATCATTGGTTCAATAGAAATAATATATTTCATAGAATCGTTTCTTTAAATCTTCTATTTCATTATCTGGATAAAAACAAACAACAGTTATATTTTCCTTATATTCATCATCATCTTTAGCTTTATTCGAAATTAATGTCTCTATGATTATTCAAGTTGAATTTGTAAAAATCAAAAATGTTTATTTCATTTCTGAAATATATAACGGAGGATAAACTCAATTAATTTTGTTATATTAATAGCATCACTGTTTATTTACTTACCGATAACATATGAAAAACGAATAAGTTGGTATATTATTTCTTTTTTGAACGATTTCTTTTAATACTGACCTATAAATGTGTACTATGAAGTAATGATGCCATAGAATATTATTCTCTATGAAAGAAGGATCCTCTTTTATCCTTCATAACAAACCGGGTGTGGCTTTCAAAAGGAGTCTCTCATAAGACTATTTTCTGTATGAGTAATATGTACAAAATGAAGTGTTTAATAGAATTTATTTATTAGTGATAAATGATATATAATAAAAAGCAATTGTAAAATGTAACCAAACTCGCGAACTAATCAGTTGATGGTTAATAGTCGGTGATTCTCATAAGTTTCCATTACTATGGAGTCTGAGGAGGGTAAATACTTATGTGATTCTTCGTATCCACACCGCAATCACATCCTCATCCATGTACTCAGACTACTCTTTTCGTCAAAAGATAGGATCAGTTTGCTTTCCATTGATTCAAGCAAAAAACAGTACAAGAAGCTGAAAGTAAAAGCATTAATGAGTTTGAGTAAAAGATTGATAAAGAGAAGGTTTTATAAAAAGTGTTAGTATCGGACGAGCATTGTCATTCACTTCACATCATTAGGTATGATGAAGAAATAAATTTTAACAGTGTTCGAGAACACTGACAGTTCCTCCATTTCGGTTTGCGACGACAATATCGGGTTTATTGTCGTTGTTCACATCGGCTACTGCTACTGAAACTGGATCCCCACCAACTGCGTAAGTAGTTTCAGGAAAAAAAGTGCCGTTGCCTTTGTTGAGAATAACACTGATTCTGTTTGAATTCGCGTTTGCAGAGACAATATCGGATTTATTGTCGTTGTTCACATCGGCTACTGTTATTGATTCTGGATCTCCACTAACTAAGTGAGTACTTGAAGTAGGAAAAGTGCCCTTGTCTTTGTTAAGATGAATGCTGATGCTGTTTATACCGTGATGTGCGATAATAATATCCGGTTGATCGTCGCTGTTTACATCGGCTACTACTACTGAATTTGGATTTAAACCAACTACGTAAGAAGTTTGATGAGAAAAAGTGCCGTCGCCTGTGTTGAAAAAAACAATGATGTAGTTAAAAGTCGCGGTTACATAGACAATATCGGGTTTATTGTCGCTGTTCACATCGGCTACTGCTACTGACAATGAACCTCTAAGATCTTGGTAAGTAACTTGACGAGGAAAGGTGCCGTCACCCACGTTCAGAAGAACACTAATACAGGTTTTACTTTTGCTTGCAGTGACAATATCGGGTTTACCATCGTTATTCACATCAGCTACTGCTAATGACAATGGAGCTCCACCAACTGCGTAAGTAGTTTGAGGAGAAAAAGTGCCGTTGCCTACGTTGAGAAGAATACTGATGGTGTTTTTCCCTGTATTTGCAGTGACAATGTCGGGTTTATTGTCGTTGTTCATATCGGCTACTGCTATTGATTGTGGAAATGTGCCAACTGTGTAATTAGTTGGAGGAGAAAAAGTGCCATTGCCTGTATTGAGAAAAACACTGCTGCTGCTTGAATCTCTATTTGCAGTAACAATATCAGGTTTTTTGTCGCCGTTCACATCGGTTACGACCACTGACGAAGGACTAGCCCCAACTGAGTAGATAGTTTCATCAAGAAATGTACCATTAGAAACTGCTAAACAAGAAAAAAAAGATTTCGATTACAGTTCTTATCAATGAAAAATAGTATTTCATCGTCTTATTCTATTTAATCTGCAATAGTTCATCTCAACTGAAAGCAAACCAATCAACCAATACACTCAATCCACTACCCTTATGCCTAATTGTGATCTTTTAGAATCTCACTACTTACATCATTTTTCCAATTCTATCTATCGTCATCAACGACGTTTTAATCTGTTTCGGCATTAGCACAGTTATTAATCTCCAATTTAGATAATACATTTGTTTCTTCTGCATTCGTTTATTCATGTGACATCATTCTTTGCAATATCTTTTCAACACAAAATTAATTTTGTAAAATTCTAAACATATTCTCACAAATACATGTTGAGAAGAGCTAATATTTTGCAACAAACACTAAATCGTGTCTTTACGAGACATAGCTATCAAAAAGACTAAAATTTCGATGGAACATTACTAGAAGCATATTCTATTCAAATTTACTCATGTTAAGTGAATCCAACGAAGATCTTTTAGTCATATGATAGGTCGAATTATTCGAGTGCACTTGAAAATCTCTTCACTAAAACGAACAGGCATAGACTATCTCGAAGTATAAATGAGAATGACTCATTCTTTCTGAAGTTTAGATGAAAAGTTTAAACTAAGTAGATTTTGTATTTCCAGGACCTATCAATAATTACTGTAGCTTCGAACTGAGTTCTCTGTTACAAGATTCTGGATTTTATTCTACAGAAAATTCTACATGGATCTATCTCAGAAAGATAAAAGTAAATAAAACACTTTCACCAATACTACAAACATATCATATGCATAACTTTCAAAATAATATTCGAAAGGGAATATTGTCTGAAAATTACTTATCATCATCAAGTATATTCAGCAAATAAGAAACAGAAGCTTCTAAGAGTACAGTTTCTCAAACTAAAAAAAGAATTGATCGATTGGCAACTAAAAAAGGTACTATAATTCGTGTAACATGTTACTGACCGACTAATGTTGTTGTTGACGATGTTGATAATGTTGTTGATGATGACGACATTGTTGGTGAAGTTGCTGAGGATGTTGTTGTTGTTGCTTCTGATGTTGATAATGATGTTATTGATGATGATGGTGCTGATGATGATGATAATGTTGTTGTCGACATTTCTGTTTTTATTATAGTTATTGTTTGTGTTCTAGGTTTTTTTGTTGTCGTTGATGATGTAGTTTCACTCTTCTCTCCATTTGGCAGAATTACATTATCATAAGATGCCTGTTTTATTTGATCTTTCGTTAGTTTAGCTCCTGACAAATCACTGTTTGAAAAGTGTGCACCCTCCAGATTTGTACCATTAAAACTAGCACAACGGAAAGATGAACCATCAAATTTCACCTTATCTAATTGTGCTCCATTAAATGACGCACCATTTAAATTAACAGATGAAAATACTGCATTTGACATTGATACTTCATCAAAAGAAACACATTCTAAATCCAGTTGATGTAATGCACCAGTTTGACTTGCTAGATGTACATTATCAAAGTTTAACTTATTCAAACGAATTATATCATCCAAATTTGTTATTTTACATCCATTAGTACAATTATTTCTACCAATCAATTGTTTTTCTTTAAGAAATTGTATAACATATGCTTTACGTATTGTATCCCATTGGAGATGTGCAGCACGATAATATGCATTTGCAAATGCCCATGGTTTTTTTCTCTCCTTCAGATAACCATCTTTATCCAATTTATAAATATGATTTATAAATTCATCATAAAGTGTTTGTTGTCTTAATTCTCTTGATTGTTCCAAATCAAACTGTCGTGTTTTTTCAGCTTCTTTTTTTGCTTGTTCAGAGTCAATTGCAGCATAAATAGCAAGAGCGATGGGTATAGCAGCTGCGCATAGAATAGTTAATATGTCTTTAAATGTAAAATGCCAAAAAGCTCGTTTGTTTAAATCTACCATTGTCTCAATCTGATTTCAGAATGAAGAGTAAAATATTGTGATATGTTCGAATATAAAAAAAACACAATTACTACTAATACCTAATCACTCTCTCTCTTTTGCCGTTTCTCTGTTATTTAACAACATATTAAGTAACAGTTTTAATTATATTTTCAAAATCAAATGTTACAAAAAAATAAAAACTAAATGAATAAGTAAGTATTCATTACAGACACAACAATAATTAGAAAAACAGTTTCTTATTACTTTCAGTATATTGAACATTGAATTTGATATAGGATAGCAAGAATATATAAATATCGGAGATTTCTTCATTTATCTACATACAATACAAAATCATAGAACTTAATTAATTCTCCGAAATGATGGAAACGATATTTTGATAGTAACTGAAATGATATGGTTATATCCATTATAGAGTTCTATAAAAAAAGAGAAAAGGGATACTCCAGATTTGAACAATTTATTTTTTTAGTGAAACCGTTTGTTCCACACAGACAGTTCTGAATAAAAATTTTTCTTTCAGGTATTTTATATAAAAACTTTGATATCCATAAGTTAGTCTAAAAATGTAGAAGAAACAGTTTTATAACTGACTCAAATTATTTAAACTTGTAATTTATTAAAACTAAGAGTATGAATAAATGCAAAAGGTTGTTTGTACTGTGTGATGACAAACTATAGAAATATTTTGTAAGTTTACTTATCTAATGTTTCAATGTGTTCACTGAAAAATGTAACTTTATTACAACTAACAGTGATGGTATACATTTATCTTCGTATTCTCTGCTGGATATCACTTTCTTTTGTGAACAAATATAAAATGAAAAAAAAGACTAAATTATCGATTGGATTTATCTTTTATATCTATGTATTCATATGAAAGAAACAATATGTGGGCAGTGTTCTTAAATTAATAAACCAAGCAGCAATGTTTAATCGGTTTCTTTGAATTTACTGTTTTATCTTAATTCTTTTTGGCTAAGAGTTATTCTCTCTCTGTCTCTGAACAACAAGTCAGTTACGAGTAAAGAAATGGAAATATGATCTGAAAACATAACATTTCTTTTTACATTTTATTCCACAATGAGTCAGAGCTTATGGGTAAATATTATCCACGTACATAATTATATATCGTAGGTATTTACCACCTCCGTAATTGAATTACTACAACGATTTGAAACAAAAAAAAACATCTTATCAATAATATGTTAGATTTTGACTTTAAATAAATAATATAATATTAATAAATGACGAAATCTACTAGCATCATGTATAGACAAATAAAGAGATTCAGGCAAATTCTTAGACGATTATTTTTTCGATATTTTTACAACATATGTTGAAAACACGCTATCACTGCGAATATGAAATTAACTATCTGTTCAACTTTACGTTGAATGATACTTGGAAAACTATTCAATCAAATAAGTAGAAAAACATTTGTAAATCGAATCAAAGTTAAACATGATATAGTAGAATTTTGGATGTAGATGTAGTTTTAGATATAAATATTACACTCACTCACCCACTCATATATTTACACTCACATGCATCCTACTCATTGAAAGTAACCATGTGATTCCAACATAGTTAACTTTTTTGCTTATCAATACAAACCTTCTCCATTTTCGATCATAAAATATAAATCAAAGCCAACACTTTATTTACAAAAAGCACGACTATAAATTCCATTATATGAGGTGCAATATAATAGTTTTAATACGAAAAGATCTTTGGTTTAGTTTTTTTATATAAACTTATAAAAAGAAATTAAGCCTGTAAAGATAATGAATTTATTTGAAATGGAAGTGAATGAACAGAAAAAGAAAGTCCAATAAATAAGCATACAAAACTGACTCTGGAATATGTGTATAATATAAGAGAATAAATGAAAGTAGAAGATGTATCATAGCTGAAGGTCATGACATTGCCAAAGTTCAGTATCCAAATAACTTTACTTCAGAATACTGAACACTATTCCCGTAGCCCCGCTTGCTCGAAACAAGAAACCGATAACTTTTGTACTGAATCGAATTGTTCATCAATTGCATAATGCCACAGGTGAGTCTACCAGGATTTGTTTGAAGACCACTAGGCCCATTGTAAATCAGAGTCCAGCTCGATCCGAGATTGAGAGATGCCCCAGACTGATTACTTCCTTCCATTGATACTGTAAGTGGATCGCGTTCTGGAAAATCATTGGCTGTGCAGATTTGTAATCCTGTAACTAATGATGCACCTCGCTTCAACTCCAGGTAAAAACCAGTATCCAAACCACATGTGATATCATCTATATACTCTGGACACCTTCCAAAGTTTAAATACTTTGTAGAAGTAGCACCATCGCATGCATTGGCTGGTGAATGGTCTGTAGGATAATGACCAGATAAGAGGCCAGGTTGTGATGCTTGACTATCCTGATTTATCTTTGTACCATGTATACCGTAGACAGCTCCATCAATACTATCAAGTGAGATGAGAGCTGTAAAATAAATGAAATATAAAGAATAGAAGAAAACTCACAAAACTCTCTTATTTGTGCAGTTCGCTCTACTGACCAAACAGGTACATTATGCGATTGCTCAATAATAACCAGATTAAAATACAAAAACTATTACAAGAAAGATAAAGGATTTCTTATATTTATTCCTTTGTATAAAGAATAATATCGATAATGTAATATCCAGAATTTCAACCAAATTAGACAAGTATTAATGAACTACCAGCATATGACTGTCCTAGTGAGGGTGTGGGTGTGGGTGGGAGTAGAGAGAGTCCACATCCGCACCCACCCATCTACATTCAGACCCATACTTATATCCACATCCACACTCAAGTCCTATATTCTGAACTGTGAATCGGTCCACTAGACGTATCTTACTTTTTCTGTTACGATCTTCTGTACAAACAAGATTTACAAACATCCGTAACAGCCTTCAAAAATAAAGCTTATTTCCGAACTCCCGGCATAAATCTCTAAAAAAAAATTCCTTTTACGAGCTCCTGCGAAAGATCGTCAAGAAAAAATTTTGATTCTGAGAACGAACACTCGGTCATGCTGTCAGATGTTCGTAATAGGTGGTTCGAAACGTAGTTCATCCGGATATAAATCTAACTGACTGTTCTCTTACTTGTTATCGGTGGACAGACTGGTTGATCAATCATTTACACTGGGTAACACAATGGGAGATCGTGACACCGAGGATGTCGAACACATATAGTATCAGATCGATCGCATGCATTAGTCGAAGGATTACATGGCACAAGTTGAGAACAAGTTGGCTACAAGAAACCACAAACACCAATATCATTTGTATTTACCCTATGGAAACAACCACACGCAGTATTCTTTGAACATCTAGCATATTGATCAACGCCTTGACAAATGTTAGATGTCACTAGAATTATAATGAAAGAAACTAATAGATAAAAATCTGCAATAACATGAGTACCAAACCTGTGTCACTAAAATAGAAAATTGATATATATTAGAAAAATGAACCAAGAAAAAAATGAATATTATTTACGTGAAAAGAAGAAAAACGAAATAACAAATAATATTATTGATCATATTGTGTTTTAGAAGAAGGCAATATCATAAATGAATCTATTTGCTCTTTCCAACACATATATAGTGATTTAAGCCATATTAATTGAAAAATAGAAAGCCTATAGACTAATGCTTCTATGAATCGAAATTTGATATTTCTCCTAGTCTTTCTAAAGTATACTAATTCTATTCAATAGAAAAAAATAGAAAATATATGGGATTATAAAACAGAACAATCACCATACAATAGATGCACGATTTAATATATTTTCTTATTCTAACAAAATATTTTATTCAATATTGGCTTTTGATTTGCACATAGTAAGGGTGTGGGTGTCTTTGTGAATATAGCTGTTCGCTCTGAGTATATACACATTCCCACACTTTCAAGGGTGTGGATGTGGATTGGATTTGAGTACGAGTAGGTGTTGCACTTATAACACACCCTCCCTTCTTTTTACTTCTTTCATCCATCTACATTCACCAATAAGATGATGTCTTCAAAAACGAAAACCGTGTAATTCTATGTTACAGAAGTAAAACATCTGATCAATTTTAAAGATTTATTTCGAAAAAAAAAAGATTGAAAATCTATTTAGAGTTCATTATGAGAAAATCTAGGTAATTTGCGAAAGATAATATTTAGAGTCCAGCTTTGTTCAGCCTTGCTAATTCCTTTCTTTGATCAATATAAATCTAAAAAGACAGAAAATAATTTCAATTAAAAAATAAAATAGATATTCACATACTCTATTGAGTGCTTCTAGTAATTGATCCATTCTATCAGGAAAATTTTCAATTGGATCAAAATATTGAGACCGCATTCGACAATCTCGTTCTCCTTGAATTTCTAATTGACTTAGTTTTTTCAGACCTAAAATATTAATAGACAACTATGTGCTACTATGATACGTCAAAAATGAAAGTTTTGTATTTCTGTTAGCGGTAGTATTTTTCAAGTTTGTTCGTATAAACAAAAACTCAGTGCATCCGCTTATCATTTAAGAAGAAATTATGAAAATGCATGGCACACAAGAGAAGTTCTAAAGTCTACATACCTGTCCATCTTAAAAATTTCTTTAGCATAAATGATAATATAAGTTGATCTTCTTTTTGATTGTCGTCTTTCGCATGACGAAAACTATCATTAATTATTGAAAGAAACATACTTAAACAAACAAAAACAACGAGAAGAATAAATAACGTAAAACAGAATGGACCAAGAAAAGCATCAGCTCTCATTATTTGTGATGCGTCAAATTTCATTAATGTCATTTCAAAAAGCATTTGAGCAGTTGATATTAAACTTGAACATGACGAAAGTTTTGATACAAATAATAAATAAAATAAACTAAGAAATGCCATAAATACAATTGCAAACATCATTGAAAATGAAATCAGTGCCTTTGCACAATATTTTAATGTTTCAGCAAATAAAGATACTCGTTGATTAAATCGAAATAATTGAATAAATTTAATCATACTAAAAAAACAACAATAACCAAGAAGAAATGTTAATATATCATTAACATAAACTGCTAGTTGTAAGTTTATATAAATATAACCATTTGTTTGTTCAAATAATTGACTTATACGATTCGCTTCTTGAAAACGCCAAAAATAAACTCCAATGCTTCCTACTGAACAACCAATTATACCTAATTGAATTAATGACCAAAATTGATAAAAATATTTTAATTTTAATTTAAATACTAATCGAATTTCAATGATCATAAAATAAATAATAAAAAATATGTAGAGAATTGTACAAACTAATTGTAATATTGATGTAAATGCTAAATTTAAAAAACAAAAATTTATTTATCTTTAGAAATAAAAAATATAGAGTAAATTACTGTAGAAATTAATTGGTTCGAAACGAGCTGTTGTATAAATACCACCTGTTGGTAAAAATTCAGCAAGTAAAGTAACTGCAGTTAATAATTCAACACTTGGATTATATAATGTTAGTTGAATAAAAACAGCTCTTGTTTTCTCATCAATCCAATCTAATTGATGAAGTTTAGATAAATTTGTTTTCATATCAGATAAACTACCACGAAATTCATATACATAACCACCTCCTCTATATGTTGCAAATTCACCTACATATGTATATGTATCTAATTCATCACTCGTAGTATAGTTAAATGCTTTTATCACCGATGAACTGAATTCTTCAGTCGTTGCATTTGTTGTCCATCGTGGTTGAAATAATTCTGTTTCTTCATTAGCAAAACTATAACTATCTTGGCATGTTAAAATAACACGTTGATTGGGGCATAATTCTGATTTAACACGTAATTGTCTCATTGTTGCCCAACCAATGAATCGATTAGATTTATCATTTAAAAATCCATTTAAATATTGTGGAATATCTCCATTATACCATTGTTGTGCACGAACATTTGAAACAAAACTATTTTCTAACCAATACCAATATTCATCGATTGTATTGATCTGGAAAAAAACAAAATTCATTTCAATACAAGAAAAGAAGAACAAACTTTAGTATAATCAACTGTAGTTTGTCTTTGATCGAGAAAATAAGCCCGTAAATGATTGACTTGAAAAAAACTATGTTGTTCACGATTTGAATAAGTTATGACAAAAATTAATATTGCAAATATCAAATTAATCAGAAATTCTCGAATAATTGTCAACATTTGAATTTGTTTTAAACGTTGATCACGAGCATGAGCAATTTCATTTTCATTAAGACGATTAATACTTTTTAAAGATGGAGAAGAAAATAACGAGTGAAACTATATACGGAAAATTAATTTTTTTATGAAATACTAAAAGAAAACAAACCTCCGGTGATTGAAGATAATCTTCATCATTGCCTAAATTAAATTCATCATCATCATTTATATATTCACTTGTTTCTTTATCATTATTTGAATTTCGACAAAAACATATAAAGAATATAGCCAAACATACAATCTTCAATGAAATATATTGCAAAAATATAGATTAAAAGAAAATAGAAAGTATACTTTGATAGGTTGAGTAAGAACAACTGATGAGAAAAAACCAGTAAGAACAGATGTTAACCATTGTTGAGTTTTGACGTCACCAAATTCAATTCCTCGAACAATGATAAAAAATATCGAAACAGCAATAATTATCATTGAAAGACCATAAGCAATAAATAAACACCACCAAGGAAATGTTATTGAAGATTTCTTTTTCGTAATTGCATGGACATTTTCCGAACTACTACAATTAAGAATGCCAAGACGATTATTAATTACCCTCACAAGAAAAATATACGAACGTTTGTTGTGATGGTTTTATCTTATATAATGCTTCATGTAATCGTGAAATGTGTTGGCGAGATCGAATACGTCGAAAGAATTGAACAATTAAAACACTTGAAATTAATGTAAATAATTCGACTACTATACCAATTCCAATCTTAAATATATACGACTCTAGAATTTTCAATTTTTTGCTGTAAAAATCAATATATACCTGTTGAGGTGCTATATAAAAAGGACCAATTGATAAAGCACCACTATGTGCTTTACTTAATGCTTTCGCTTCTTTCGATAAATCATAATACATTATATGAATTAACATTGAAGTGAAAAGTAAAACAAAACAACAAGTGCATCGTTGAACACGTGTAAATCTATTTGATGGTGGACGAGAAAATATTGAAAACCATAAATGACCATCGGACACAATATGATAAGCTTTTTTTGATAATAGATATGAAAATTCTTGCTTTTCTGCTTCACTAGCAATTGGTAAAGTTCTTTCAATCTAAATTGAAGTCAAAAATAAGAAATAGTATGTTTTAAATTACACGACTTACTCGTCCATCATCTTTTTCAACTGCAAACCATTGTTGACAAATAAAATAAGATTTATCCATAGTTTGTAAATCTCGAACAATAATATATTTTAGATACCATGATGCTGAAGAACCTTCACCTGTATTATCATGCCAAATACGAATATAATTTAATAAGCCCAATGATCTAAATATTAATCTTTTATAAAATCTTAAAAAATAATAATTTTACTTTGGAACAGCAATAATAAAAGAATCAATTCCACCACGTTGAAGAATTTTTCGATGAGGATCAGAAAATAATCGAATTTGTGTTTGATCATTCTCACCCGATAAGACAAAATGAACCTTGTAGAAAGAAAAAGAAAAGTTTCTTTAAGATATTTGCTTTGTACTATATTACTTTTGAATCTGTCCCTGCATTTGTTCTTTGACCAGTAAAAACAAGAATTTGATAATAATAGTGATTAGATTTATTATTATCAGCTAATGGTGTTACTCCCAACTAAAACAAAAATAGAAATTTTGATCGTGTGAAATATATAAAACAATATGTTTTAGTTTACTTTTTCAAAATCTTTCTTATCTCCAAATCGTGCATAAATCATTAAAATCATATAAAATATTGAAGTAAATATCACTGTTAAATAAACAGTTTTATTTTTTATCAAATCAGCATTTGCAAAAACATAACTCCAATTAATTGGTGTAGGTAAAACAATAAAACCACCAGCAAATGTCGTTAAATGAGTTGAAAGACATTCCGTTTCATAGAGATTTGTCAAAGGACCAACTGTTAATCCATCTGATTTCCATTGATTATTTTCATCAAGATAATAACAACCTGATGTATATATACGAAGTTCATAATTTGATGTAAAATCATATGGTTCATCGGTGATTGGTAAAGACGTATTTATTGATGAATTATTTAAACAATAATTATTAATTTCTGTTGAATTTAATTCTCTTATTCCAAATATTAACGATTGATGATCAGGTGTTTGTTGATTATCAATAAAATATCGATATATATCATCATTGGTTAAATCTATAATTACAGTAAAGAAATCCAGATGAATGTTAAAGAAAAGAAAACATACTGAAAGGACAAAAAATTGTCCATCCATCAATGAGATTAATTGAACTATTTAATTGTGGTGTTTGATCAAATTTATAAATAAATAAATAAGCAAGACTTCGATTTAAAGAATGAATTTCCAAATGAACTGAAATTGGAAGTGAACTTGTTATATTAATATAATGATAATTGAATAATAAATTATTAATAGTTGAATTAACTAATGTAACATTTTGTAAATACATTGATGGAATTAATATATTTGGATCACGAGGAATAATCATTTGTATTGGATTATTTTGGTAGGCTTCAAAAGAAACCTCATTTCCATTTTGATCAATAATTGATAGTGAAATTGATCTTGAAAGATTTGTATTTTGAAAATTTCCATATGAAGCAAGTGGATCTACTCTTGACTGAATAAAACAAATTATTTAATAAAAAATTATTCAAAGTGCAGAAAATTACTCGAAGTGAAATTGAAGAAGTAGACGTTGTATTTAAAATAAAATCTGATGGAATATTGAATTGAGCATTTTCAACTTGTTTCACAAGTCTATCTTTGAGTGATTGAATTGATATAGTTTCTAATGATACAAATGATTGAGATGTATTCATTAGATAATTTTGACCGATATTTATATGAATATTTAATGAAGAAGTTAATAATGATATCATTTGTGTTACTTGAGTATTGATTTGATTTGCTAACTGTTTTTGATAATAAATATTTCGATTTTTTTCAATTGTTTCAATAGAAAAATCATTTCCATCAGAAAATAAATCTTTTGAAAAGTCAAAATTCAATAATAATTAATTATATTAAAAGGATCTTACTTAAATTTGACCATGCAGATTCAAGATCAGTATCATAATCAGTAGGTATGGCATTTGCACGAGAATAATCCAAATCAAGTACATCTGTTCGTCCTTGTAATGGCGCATTCACACCCTAAAATCATCAAGAGGTTCATAGAGAGGTGACAATACTGATTTCCTATATTTTACGTTCAAAATATTTGAAGCACATTGAAAAAGTTGATTTGATGCTGATTGAGCATCTTCATATGATATTCTTTCAAACATTGAATATAAAGCAGCAGATAATTCATAACATCTATTTGATACAAGCATCTAGAATTATTTAAAAATCTTCAATAGAAATATTCTTTATAATTTTTACTAAAGTATTTCGTGTTAATTGATTTGTTGCTTGAGTCAGTTGAGCTAATGATGTTGATTGTAATATAATACTATTTGATGTTGTTATGAGGAGATTAGTTATAAATGGTAATAGATAATCTCGAACATTTGATAGAGAATTTAATTCTGTATTATAATTAATCAAAGCTGATTCATTCAATAGTATTGATATCTATTTTAAAAAAGAAAAAGAATCGAATAAAATCTATTAAATTCAATTACTTGTTGTAATCTTTGAATTCTTAATGGTGATACTGAAATATTTACAGCTGATATTCCATCTAAAACAAAATTATTTTAATTATTTCTGGTAAATTGAATATAAATATTTACTCGATATGGCTTTATGTAAATTTTCACTATTCATTTGATTGAATTCTTGTGATAATGAAATAATCATTTGTCCAACAACATTTTGATTTCCACTTGAAAGTAATCGAACAATCGGATTATTTGTTATTGTATTTGATGAATTTGTTATTTTATCGATTAAATCATTGATTATTGCCAAATCTGCAATAACATTAACAGAAGATATATTCACTTGTATAACAGAACCCACAAGATCTCGAACATAAACAACAAGATTGAGTAATGAAGTTTCATTATCACCAGCTGGTAATCGAACTTGAAAACTAAATTCTGATGAAAATGCAATTATTGTTTGTTGTGATATGTCTGTTGTCCATGCTAAAATGACAGAAAGTACAAAAGTCAGTGGTAGTGAAAATAAAACATACTATATAATGAATAATCTTGTATTCCATCTACATCATACCAGTTTGGACACGTAATATTGAATAAAGTAGTTATAGTACCATTAAGAGGATTAATTGAACACGAACCATTTGAAGGCGCTTGATTAATAACAAAATTCAATGCACTTGTACTTATTGCAGATAGAAATGTATAAACAACTTCAAAACGCCAAAGACTTATTTGAAGATTATTAAGAAATAATTGATCTGTTGCTGTGAAATTACTTGTATTTGTACCTGAAATAATTAAGAAATATATAGGATAGTTAAAAAAACAAGATTTTTACCAAAAAACCAAATATTTTCATATGAACTTGTTTGATTAAATAAAATCCATTGAGTAGAATTTGAAGATGTTGAATTGTCTGATCCTTGGTAAATATTCCATTTAATACTTTGAAGATTTGTACAAGTTCCAATACAAAGAGTAAATAGAGCAACTTGTGTTGTTGGATTAAGAAGTTGAAATTCAAGATCTGGAACACACATGGGTGATATTACACAACTAAAATAAATATTTTTCATTGGGATAATTCAATTAAAAACTCCTAAATAATTTACCCGACAGCAATCAGTTGTGGATGAGTAACTTCAATTGTAACAAGTACAAAACCTGTTGCTTGAATAGAAGAATTTTTACGATTCTCCATATAGACCATAAATTGATACATTTGATTTAACTGAAGTGAACCACTGAGAACTGTTAGAGATGAATTTGGTGATGAAGTTAAATTACCGAATATCAATCCTGTTTCATTTCCTTTTTAAAAAAGAATAAAAATGGGTGAATTAGATTGTCATTAACAATTTTACCTGAT
This sequence comes from Adineta steineri, assembly GCA_905250115.1. Lineage (NCBI taxonomy): Eukaryota > Metazoa > Rotifera > Eurotatoria > Adinetida > Adinetidae > Adineta > Adineta steineri. Next base: position 90,442 of record CAJNOI010000111.1, read on the forward strand.
CGATTTGACAAACATGATGGATTATAAGGATCAACTGTTGAATCATCAATTGATAATAATATTCCTTGTATATTTGGAAAATTATATAAATCATAAATTCGACAATAATATGTATATTTCCATTTCTATGATTAAAAATTAAAAAAAAACCTATTTGATTATTCACCTACAGATATATTACTTACAGTTGCATCAAATGTATTTTCATCAGGATCAACCGAAAATGTTCCAGGATCAAGTAAAAGATCCTGTTGATCACCTCGTGTTATCATAGATGTTCCTAATTGAACAAGATTTGCTGTTATACCTGTTGCCGTTATTCTCACATAAACTGAAGCTGATGATTTTAAATTCGGTGAATCAACCATTGTTACAGTTAATGTTAATTGATAAATACCATAATCAAGAGTTCTTGCTGGAATATAAAGTTCACTATATGTTGTCATAACTTTTTCATTTAATACAATTTCAAAGGAACAACTAGTTGAAGTACAATTCTTTACTGTCCATTTTTTAGTTATCGAAAGTGAACCATCACAATTAAATTCAATCATTGAACTAATAAAAAAATCTTGGCTACGTCGATACGACATTGGAGATGATAGAGATGATTGCCCAGGAATCAATGTAATCGTCGGTGAATTACAAGCTAATTTAGAAAAGAAAAATCGATAAACTATATTTTATATTAGTTATATTATTACTTTCATTAATATTTAATGTTTGAGAAGTTGTTATGGATGCTGTGTTTGACATTATTGTTGAGTCTTTTACTGTTGAAATGAAGATATCTAAGAATAATGATTAAATAAAATTCAACCAAAATGACTCTGATCAATATACCTTCCAGAGTTTGTGTCGTACTTTCACCAACAGTCGTTTGGATAATACTTGTAGTACTACTGCTGGTGGTAGTAGTAGTGCTACTTGATGTACTACTGCTGCTTGTGGTAGTACTACTTGAAGTGCTGCTGCTACTTGTTGTAGTACTTGTGATGATAGTAGTAGTAGTAGCACTATTGGTGGTGCTGGTGGTGGTGGCAGTGGTAGTGGTACTTGTAGCAATGATACTGCTTGTAGTACTGCTGGTGGTAGTAGTAGTTATACTACTGCTACTTGTGGTACTGGTAGTGGTAGTAGTAGTGGTGGTGGTCGGTTTTGCTGGAATATAAAACAATTGTGCTTTACTCAGTCAAATTAGAGAGAATTTACACTAAAAACATCAATATGAGATCAAATGATAGTCGCAAAAAACTAATTATCAACTACAATTTCATAATGTTTCATTATTTACAAATAACTTACTGCAGTTGTTGATTTGCAGAGTGAATTGTTGTACTCGATTATTACTTTGATCAGTAACATATATATTTCCACAACTATCAAAACTAAAAGTCGATGGATTACTTAATTGATTGGATGCTGAACCACTGGTAGATGTACATGCAATTATACATCGAAAGCCATTAGGTCCTGAACCAATAATACGATTATTATTACTGTCTATAATAAAAAGATATCCATCGCCATCAAGTGCAACATCACTAGGACAACTAAGTGAGATTGTTCCATTAGCTGTACTTCCTGCTACTGTCGTTGCTGTTACTTGTCCAGATAAAAATAATTGTACTCGATTGTTTCCACAATCAGCAACATATAAATTAAGATTTGTATCAACAAAGATTCCACGAGGATTATCAAGTGTATTTGAAGTTGATCCAGAACAACCTGTACCAGCTGCAACGATCCACAGACTTGAATTGCCATTCAATGATTTTATAGCAACTTGACTTTGAGTATACATTGAACAGTAAAGATTATTATTAATATCGATAAAGAGATCATAACATGCACCTTGAACTTGCATTATTGAACTACTTATATTTCCGTATGATGCCCATTTATCGACTCGATTATTTGCATATCCATTATCGACATAAATATCACCAGTGATGGTAGCAAAGATACTATATGGAGAAGTAACACCACTAGTAATATTTCTTGTAGGTATACTACTTCCTGATAACCATACTTGAATTTGATTGTTTGCTTTATTGGCTACATAAACCGTATTGCTAGTGTCTATAAAAATTCCATATGGACTTGTGCCAACGGTACTACTATTTGCAAAAATGATAGCAACACTATCCCAAGTAGCATAGGCGCCAAATTTTGGTTGGTTGAATGATATAACTAAAATAATATTAATTTTATTTCTTTTCTGCTATGTACAAACTACATAGTGGAATAACAAACAGCGATGCCCAAACTCACAGTTTAAGAATATTCATGTACTCTAGATGCTAAAATAGTTTGTGACGAGGCTTTCACTATTCAATAAGGCCTGTTTAGAATGCAAAACATGTATAGCAAGATATTGTGATATTGGTTTTTTTTCGAGTTATGACTATTTTACTATGCTTCTGACCTGTAAAACTACATGTGTTAAAAAACATATAATGTTACCATTTTCATCTGATATGTACTCTACATTAATATTCTTTCGTAAAAACTAACATATTCATCGAACTTCTCCTAGTAAGCGAGAGTGACGATGAATGTATTAAATACTCATTATCAGTTATTACTTTACCATTAGAATAAGATACGGATGTTGATGCAGTGGTCGTCTGAATGATGCTCATCATAGTTGTTGCTACAAACAAAGATAGTTTCTTAACAATATAGAAAAAGAAAGAAAGAAAGACATATTTAACTTACTGGTAGTTGTTACTGTGGTTGTATCTAAAACAAATAGAATTTTATTTATTTTAGATATTGAATAGGAGCGTTCATCATCATATATGCTTATACTTACTACATGAGTTTGATAAAAAGAGAAATTTTTGTACTCTCTGATTGTATTGATCGATGACAAATATATTTCCATAACTGTCAAAACTCATGCTTTGTGGATAATATAATTGGCTGGATGATGAACCATATGATCCAAAACATGCTGCTATACATCGAAAGCCATTAGGTCCTGAACCAATAATACGATTGTTGCCATTGTCAACAATAAAAACATATCCATCACTATCGAGTATAACTCCAGTTGGAATGGAGAGTGTGATGGCTCCTGTTGATATTGTTATTCCATTTGATTGTCCTGATGCAAATTTTTGAATCCGATTATTTCCATTATCAGCCACATATAAGTTTAAGTATTTATCGATAAAGATTCCATAAGGACTATGAAGTGTGGTCGATGTCGATCCAGCTGTATTACTTACACCGGCGACATTAGTCCATACATTTAAATTTTGGGTCAATGATTTATAGATAACTTGATGATAAGAAGACAGTGAGCAGTAAAGCATATTATTGATATCGACAAAAAGACCGTAACATTGCCCGCACATATACATTGCTGGAACACTGCTTGTTGAATTCCATCCCCACTTATCAGTCCGATAATTTGTGTTGCCATTGTCGACATAAACATCACTATTGTCCGTAACGAAGACGCTATAAGGTGTAGATAGGCCACCAGAGTAATTGCCTGTAAGTGTGGTACTTCCGTTAAACCACACTTGAATCCTCCCATTCGATCGATCAGCGACATAAACGCTGTTATCTGTATTGACAAAAATGCCTAAAGGTAGTGTGCCAATCGTGGTGCCATCGGCAAAAGTTATAGCCGCCTGGTTCCACGTTGCATTTGCACAAAGTTTTGGTTGATTGTATGAAATACCTGTGAAAAATCATAGAACTATGAGATAGAATGCGAACAGTAATGATCATCATAAACTCAGAATCTAACTGTTGAATTTAGTGTGATGTTAAACAATGTTATCGAGTTCGTACCTGTTATTTGTCTAACAATCAGCAAAAACAACCAAACATTGAGATAGTCAAAAAGTATCATTTCGAATATCTAAAATATAATTCGATTTTATATTAATGGAATGATATTGGTCAATATCAAATATTTTCACAACATCACAAGACTATATATTCCTTCGCATAATAAGTAGGAATTGTATTTATACGCTAGATAATCCGGATAGAAAATGGTTCGTGTATTTAAAAGGATTGTGAATTTTCATCGTATTTCAAAACAATCATTTACGACGTTATTTGCCATCATATTCTCATAAACTTCTTGTACTTCCACGCTCTCTGAAGAATATAAAAATTAATATCTGTAATCCTCAGTCTGACTGAAGGTTCTAATTCTTTTTATTCTGATGCAGCTTCTATGATATATCATACACGCTGAATAAGAAAAAAATAGAACTGGTTCCTACGCCCAGGTATATAACTTTGATAATAATCTTTAGAAAAATGTAAATACTTATTCATCGATTCGATATAATAAATAACCTAAACAGAAAACTGAAACTTGCTTTACAATAGAATTACTTGCGACGATGTTTTTATCTAGTTGATATACATTCTCTGAAATATAAATAAAGTTATTATTTTTTTGAGAGTTTGTTCAAAGACGAACAAAGAAATGGGAAAGACATGACTTATTTATTACTTCAGTTTTTCCATTTCCTGTAAAATATTATTTTCATAAGTATTATGAATATGAGATAAAAAATAGGATGTATATCTTATGTAATTAGTGAAGTAGAAAGAAAAGTTTAGTAAATAATTTCAAAAGAAGTACTGTAAAATACTCTTCCATTTGGTTAAAGAGTAAACAACTCATTTTGAAATATTTAAAACTATGATAAAAACTAATTATATTTAAAATAGTTATATCAGATTTTTATTTTTGATATTAAAAGTACAAAAGAATTCATTTTAAATCGATTTCTATGTCAATGTTCAAACTGAGATTAGTCTCAAGATTGACATCATATTCTGTTTCTTGTTGGTAAATTGTCTACAGCTTTACTGATTCCAACTTAGTTGATCAGGTGTCGTTTGTGTAATTTAGAAAGTTGTCGAGTCATCAATGATTCAGTAAGAAATTAAAGTTTTGATGTTACATTCAGTCTCGGATCATAGATTAAAATTTATCTTTTTTATGAAGAATCATTTTTATACTATGCATTACTAAACTAAAATTCAATTTCTATGAAAAATTTGTAATCATTTAAAAGTGCATTACTACTTCAAGAAAATAACTACATTTTTTTAGAACAAAAAAAAGCAAATAGAAAAATGATTAATAAAAATATTTCCGTAATTATATTTGATATTTAATTATTTAGTTTTTAATAGTTTTTTTCTTCTACAATATTATTCCTTTCTTTTATTCTTCATTACAAACTTTAAACAATGAATAAATAATCGCACTTTACATTTAATACAAATAAATGTTAATCAGTAATATCATTTAAATAATAATATATTGAAAGATTAGATTAATACTAAGAAAACGCATAATCGTGCGTATCAATCATTAAAAACAGGTTCTCTATTAGACACCTTGATTTATGCAGACATTACATTTAAGAAAAGACAAATATATGACGTATTATATGATTCATTTGTTATAAGAAAAAAAGAATCAAAATAATAGTTATTACTCAATATATCGAAAGCATTCTTACACACACATGATATTTCAAATACTGTATTCAATAGTTGTCAAAGCTTGATTATTTACTTTAGTGAGATGATTCTTGTCTGTAATACCCCTCACCCTTTATTATGAGTTTGAGTGAGGGGTGAGAGTGGATGTGGGTATGCATGCGGGTGTATATGTGAAATGAACAGAATACCAACACTCACCTCCCACACCCTCGTGTATACCACATTAATCATTTTACATTATCATTAACGTTGACATCTATTATCGATGACGTGAACAAGTGTATTAAATTCAGTATCGATACAGAATCTAATAAGTATTCTAATCAAATTGCTTTGATTCAAATTAATACGATTTTATCAACATTACCTGCTCTTGTACTTATAGTTGAACTTAATCAATTACCACATGTTAATTCAGATTCATTTGAACAAATACGTTTATTATTTAGATTATTATTTAAACCAAGTAACAGTATCTATTGTTGGGGAAGGCTCTGAGTTTCGATATTTTTTCTTTAACTTTAGCATGTCGTACAGTAAATCTACAGGATGACTTTAAGGTTTGCTTAGAGGGGAACCCGCCTTCTTGTGAGGAGTGCGGTTATGATGGGAACGACATTTATAATCGATGCAACTGTAGATGGCTGCCATATATTGGAACTGATGAAACTTGGAGTATACAAAATGCAATTCGATTTACATCACGTCTATTCCTCGACAAATCTTATACCAGAGCAGAATGGGGTCAGTTATTAGATGAAGATTATTCCAGAATACCAAAGTCAAGATTAAGATTATTAATTAATTATGTTGCTTATGATGTATTAACAGCATCTAATTTAGTTAATCCAGTTATGGAAAAATGGTCATACAAGGAATTTAGTGAAGCATCAATGACTTTTTTATTAACAGATACATCATCTTCAACATTGACACATACAACAACATCATTAAAAATTGACAAAATTAAAAAAAATATTAATGATAATACCTTTAAAAATGTTTTAAATTTTTTAGAACCAATTTCTGATGATGAATTAAATGGAAATGAAGGGGATAATGTTAATAGAAATGAAGAAGATAATGTTAATGGATATGGGGAGAGATCTGCTGGCGTAAGTCGGCCAGATCCTGCACCAAGAAGAGTTCGTCGAAGAAATCCACAATGGAAGAATCTACGAAATAAGAATGTTTCGTTACAAGATTCCATCACATGACGTTGTTACAATCGCTTCACATTACGCCAGATGTGAAAAATTCTTTGTTTTTACAATATTATATTTACACATATTAAATTAGATGATTCAGGTGAAAATTTAATGATTGGTTTATCAAATGATGAACGAAGAAGAGAAGCAGGACGAACATTATCAAGCAACATCTTTAGCAAGAACAGTTATTACTATTATAGAAAAAATTTCGGTAAAGTTATTTTTTTATTTTTTTGTTGTTAATTCCTTTTCTTTTTTTTCTCATATTGTTGTTACTATATTTTGTTGTTATGTTTTCACATGAAAAAAGTATTTTTTCTTTTGTAAAAATTGTTTTTGTTATCGTAGAAGGGTGTTATGATATGAAATATCATGACATCTATACCGTTTATTTCTTTCCTGTTCTCCTCTGTTCTCTCTACATATACATTTAATAGATAAAGAAGAAGAGGCAGTTATGCTTTAACATATCGAACTCGACGTCTCCTTTTCTTATACTGATAACAAAGCATAACACTCTATCATTCTTATCTCACCCACACCATCTACATCCATCATCATTGGCCGTTTTCAGGTAAGATTGTTTTTCCCTTTTTTGCGCTGTATGCACATATACGATAAGACCTAACAATGATGAAGATCTACGTTTTCTTTATGATTGCTAGGAGATATCTTTTCTATCTATCTATTATAATCTATCTATTTCTTTCTTCTCTCTCTCTATCTATCTATGTACCTATATAAGCGTGTATGTGTGTATGTTACGGTGTGATTTTTCAATCTTTCAAATAAAAAAACACATCAGCTTATCGAAGCGAGCTAACAATGATCAACTAATTAATAATATTTGGATAATTAGATCGGTGTCGAAAATGTTAAGTAACACGGAAGAGGCTGTTGGTAAATAAAAAAACGTTCATTATTCGGATCAATAATATATATAATCTCTATTTTAGCACGAGAAAGCAACAAAAGAAATGATTATCCGTATGTTTCTTTCCAATATTCGTGTAAAACGAAGGATATAATTCTTTTTACTAAATATTATGGTTCTAATCCAGATATAGTACCCAGGACGATGGTTTCTGAAGCAGGATTCCATGAATTTCCGGACGGAACCCGCCCGGAAAATGCTAGGAATCCGATGAAGAAGTGAGGTAATCGTATCCGGTTGCCGGTTTTGGCATGTTCTTGTCGGTTCCGGTCCAAACCAGATAAAGTCGGTCACCGGATCCGTTCAACGGGAATACTGCTTTCATGAAATCTCCGGAATACCACCGTACCGGATTGTTCGACCTGTGTTATCATTATTCTTCTGATAGTAATCGCTCGAAGTTAACAATATCTTCTTCATTTTGTGACATATTTATATCTTTGCTTTATGTAATTGATTTAAGTTTCTTTTTTTAATGGACGTCATCAATTCATTTTTCTTGTTTATTTTCATTTTCATTATTTAATGGAATACATAATCAAGATTAACAAATAAATTAAAAGTAAAAACTGATCGTATTTAACAAAAAGAAGTGTGGATGGTGGGTGGGTGAATGTGGGCAGGAGTGTCTATTATGAGAGAAGAATAACATATACACTTACACTCACACCCACACGCTCAAGATGGTTTTTCATTGCATGATATCTTTATACAATAATTACGAGTTTTTATTTGATAAGAAAGTAGAAGCAATACCAATAATTTATGCAGATGAGTTTAGATTTTATCTTGAAAAAGTTTTATTTAAAATATACATGTATCTGTACCAACATATATAGTGATAATATATACCAAAATAAATTTGGTGAAGTAGATCTAGCACCATTCATTGTTGTAGTAGAACTAGTATTACTCAATGTCAACATGTCACTAGCACCATTCACTGTTAATTCAATAAAACGATCAGTGACAATTGATTGAAGCCAACTATGATAGGCTGAAGTACGTGTATATACACCAGCGTAACCTGGCAGGCCACATTCATATCCATAGCTGGTTACACCAGCTAATACCCACTGGCGTTCCTTCGACTCGAAATACATTAAAGGACCGCCTGAATCACCTTGACATGTATCTAATACAATAATATATATATATATATATATATGTATGAAAAAATTCTTAATTTCACGATGAAATATTTTATAAACAAAGGTTTTTAATCATTTTCTCACCTTTTCCACCACCCGATACGGCAGCACAAAATTGAAGTTGTCGATTATTAATTGAAGACGCACACATCTGATGATCTGCCGGTAGAGCATTTACTGTCACTTGTTGTAGATGTAGGTTAGATGGTATAATCTGGCCTCCTGATCGTAATACACCCCATCCAATTGCCACCAGTGCTGAATTTGAGATGGGATAATTATAGGTCATGGACGTTGCATTAACTCGTGGGAAACATAATCGAGCAGTACCTTTTTCATATGAAATATTCAATGGTTGATTAAGTCGTAGAACTGCAATATCATTAGCTTTCGTGATGACACTATATTGTGGATGTGAGAAAACCTGTACTATGGAACGTTCTTGGGCCGTTGTTGATGATGTTTGAGAAAGTGCATCTATGCCAACAACTACTTTTGTAGAGCCAATATTGAATGAAGCGTCTACAACGCAATGAGCAGCAGTAATGATATGTAATGATGATATAATTGTACCACCACAAAAATGACTATTAGTAGAGCTACGTTGTAAAGATACAACCCATCCCCAACTAGAATCAACTGCTGATTCACCACCAACAATTTTGTTTAGTTGAGCATTCGTTTTTGAACATCCACATTCAGTATTTCGATCGCACAAATAGGTAACAGATGAAATACAATCAATATTATTGAAAAATAAAAAAATTGATAAAAGGTACATGTATGCCATCGAATGAATTTCAACACAAGTGAATGGTATAAAACTTTATTCCATTACTCCTCTCTTATCTACAACTACGTCATCAAAAATGACGTCTAATATGTTTATCACAGATCATTTTACATCACCGTCAATATTAAAGTATTGTTTTGTTATTATTCAAAATATGGTGATATATTTTTTTACGAATTTACTTTTTTTTAACGAAGAAATTAACATCAACAACATTCTCTTCATTGTTAAGCATGGCAATCTGAAATAAATCATCTTCTTATATGAATATTCTTTGTTTTGATTTTAAATTTGATAGTTCATTCAGACACGTTGTCAAAAAACAATCAATAAAAACAGTGTAAATATCATAGAATTATGTTTAACATTAAATTTTTTAAATTATACATGCAACTCTATACATGTTTGAAAAATATTATTAATAAGCACTGTAAGATTTAGTTATGTTTGAATAGTATTTATCATATGATGGCAAATAATGAAATCAGATATTACTCGATAAATGAAACTTGAGTAATACAATTAATTAAAGTCTACATATTCCTTTTGATATTTAACAAAAAACAAAAACATCAAAACAATATTAGAATTTATTCATTTTAGTTATAAGATTATTTAAGATTTTCCACTTGAATTTTCTTTGATTGAGCAACTAATGTTCGTGCTAAACTAATAAGAAACACGATGATAATATTTTAAATGCCAGTTTAAAGAAGTAATTCTCAATAGTGTATATGAGCATGACATATTACAGGAATGATCGATCACATGATCATTTTCATTAAAGATCTTTGTTATTCTTGGATCTTCATTATTTGAAACAGCTCTAAATAAACGTCAAGCATAAATTAGCTTTAATTCATGTTTACTTAACAAATCACCATATAATCCTATTGAACAAGTTTTTTTGTTTGAGCAAAAATGTATTGAATGATTAGCTGTTGTAAGACTATACGCATCTTGAGGGTACGCGGATGAATACAAGACTGCGTCACACCCCTGGTGTATCAAACGAACAACGATTGTTTTATTTATTTTTCACCTATTGCCAAGTTCAATTTAGCTGTACGTAAGAGACGAGTTTGTTTTTTTCATATAATGATCAATAACATACATTTGTTCTTATTATTATTGTATAGTTTAATTTTGTCAATGATTATAAACCCTTCTTTTGTATTGATGTTGTATTATTCTTAATATTTATTTATACTTACTCCGTTTTGTGTTCTAAAGGGGAAATTTTCTCCCTATAGTCTGTATAACAAAAATATGGACGTTATGTAGCTTATTTAAGTCTCAATTTTCATGATATATGACTGATTTTTTTGTTATTAATAATATATTTACATCATGAGGATGCTAATGTGTGTCCTGTTCGTTTGGCGCTATAAATCCTTCTTTAGTTTTCATAAGTTTTCTGAATCAGCAATAAAAAAAATTATGTAGAAGATTTTACTTAAATAATGATCAAAAGAATGAAGACAAAACTCACATTTCTTTACTAAAATATTAAAACATGTGTAAAATTATTGAAAAGGAAAAAGAATGTTTATTGTATCTATCGCTATTAAAAAAAACATTATTAACTTTCTTAATGAATATTTATAACATGCATTTGAACATTATTTCGTTATATATTTACAATACGCAGGAGAAAAACAAACGATTTTAACAAAAGAAAGAATATGACGAATACGCCTATTCTTTTCTATTCGAAGTATGAACTATATCGCGAATTTAGTAATTTTTATTTGGCTCCAATTGACTTAGATGGATACACTTGGCCAACTGTTGAACATTATTTTCAAGCACAAAAAATTTGTTTCAAATGAAATGCATTTTAAAAATATTTTAGGATTAGCAACTCCTCGAGAAGCATTCGATTATGTTCAAAGCATGTTTGGCAAAATTTTAACAACATCCAAAACTAAACGAATTGTTATTATCAACTGGTGATCGTACTTTAGTTGAACATACAAAAAACGATTCTTACTGGGCTGATGGAGGGGATGGAATAGGAAGAAATCAATTAGGAATTACTCTGATGAAAGTTAGACATCATCTTAACCACCATCATTAAAATATTAAAATTATGAACTTTATTAGAAAAGACAGTTTTTCTATATGAACTAATACATCTTTGAATTATAATTTATTTTCAACGATAGTTTACTATAAAAAATAAGACAATAATTGCATCGGAGAGATATCAGCTACAAAGCAGGCACATTTTTTCTTTATATTCTTTTCAGACCCAGCTGTATCATAAATGTAACGCATACAAAGAAAACAGAAAGAAAGAATACGTCCATTACATATAAATTCCAGCCTCTGTCGTAGACGTCTATTGGTGTTTTACCGAAACATACGAATGACTCACAAGCTTACACATTTTAATCCATACAATTAATTTGACAGACATAAATTGAATATCAACGTGAATGAGAGAGTTTGTTGCTTCGTTCTTTTTTATTATATTTTCTTGTTTTTCTGTGTTTTTTGTACGATGCAATAACACTATCATAACAAATAAGAACACGTGGACAGTTTTTTTTCTTATTTATGTCATGTATCTTTAACACTTATTCTCGAACAGAGAAAGTTCTTTTTTCTTCATTTTAATTTTGTCTCACTTAATATATGAAAGATGGACTATGAAAAGAATTGAGATTTCAGTTCTTTTTACAGTGCATCTTATAGGATATTTTTTTTCATTCGAAAAGATTAAACATGACAACCACCGATCATAATCAGATGATGAAGCAATGGCAGTTCACAAAAGCTGGAAATCCTCGAGATGTTTTAACAATGGTCGAAGTACCTATTCCAACTTCGTGTGCTGATGATGAAGTACTTATAAAGAGCAGTCATGTTTCATTGAATTCGGCTATAGCGTATCGGCTTATAGCATATTATGGTATCGTCGATCCGATAGGTGCATTCATAGGCAGACCTGCTGTGCCCGAAATGGACTTCAGTGGAATTGTCTGTGATTTACGAGGCGCAAATGTAACAGAATTTAATACAGGTAATATTCATCAATTACATTTTATTTTGTTAATATTTCATTATTTTTTTAATAAGGTGATCGAGTATTTGGAATCGGTCCTACAGGTATTCGAGATATTACGCAAGGAGTGTTACGTGAGTATGTACTTGCAAAGCGTGATCATATCGTCAAGGTACCTCAACATATCTCACTTAAGGATGCTTCATGCTTCACAGCTACAGGTACTAACCATTTTCATTCCCATATATATATTCTTATGTTTCTTGAATTTTTAGGCTACACAGCATATTGTTTCTTAGTTGAAAAGGCTAACTTGAAGAAAGGAGAGAAGATTTTTATTAATGGTGGATCGGGAGGCGTTGGTGTAATGGCAATTCAACTAGCACGTTCAATTGTTGGACCTACAGGTCTGATAGTGGCAACATGTTCTCCAGCCAAAAATGATATCGTTCGAAGTCTAGGCGCAGACGAAGTATGCTTTTTTTTCCTAAGAATAAATACATTTACTTTTTTTTTATAAGGTCATAGATTACACATCACATGTTTTGCCGGATTATCTTCGAGAGCACTACAGTTCACGTCTATTTGATGTAATCCTCGATACTGTTGGCAATGATCACACACTCTACTCCAATTCACCCGATTATTTGACCCCATCGGGTTTGTTCTGCACTGTTGGCATAGTCGAATTTGGTAATCTATGATTAATAATAAATCATATTCTATTTTTGATTGATTAACTCGTGTTTCTTTCTATTTTAGGTTCTACAGTATGGTTGGCTACAAAGAGAATCTTACAACTGTTAAGCGCGATGGTTGTACCTGTCTACCTTGGAGGTGTACCTCGTAGACATGTATTCGAGCCTCTCAAACCGAATCACTCGCGAATGGTTGCTATGGCGAAATTAGTTGAAGAAGGAGCCATGAAAGCTGTGATTGATTCTACATATGGGTAAATCCGTGGGAAACCTACCACGTTTTGGAAAAAGTTTTTTTTCGATTTTTTTTTTGACAGAAAGACTTAAACGATCGAGAAAACATTATTCGCCGAAAAAAAAAAAAACTTTTTTGTTGAATTCCTGAAGTTCTAAGTCGTTTTCTCGGAACCTCTATATATGTATCACATGTTCGAGCCATCATATCAATAGATGGCGACTAAATATTCAAACCAAGGGTTTTTATCACTTTTTATCGCTCAGAAAGATAGAAGCATTATAGAAAATGTGATTTGTCAAAAAAAAAAGTATTATTTCTAATAAAATGGTCGGGTTCTAGGTCGTTTTTTCAAAAAAAAATTTTTTTTTAAGATAATTGATAGTGATGAAATTTTTTTTTTTTTTTCAAATTTAATTCTGTTTTGTTATGCGGAATAAATACGAATTCCAAACGAACGTCACTAAAACGAGAATGTGTTGATTTTTTTTGAACGAGATGTTGGTCGACACCGAATAGTATTGCTGTTGAAAGGCTGAAATTCGTGCATAGCACGAATGCCTTTGATTGTTCCTATGCAGATACGTCATATAATTAGATGAAGAAAAAATTCTCTATTACCTGAGGATTTTATCTGTTTACTTCTTTTTTTAAGAACATTAGCTTTGACTTTTTCAACTTTTGTTGCATTAAGAAAGAAGACTTGAATACCGGGATAAGTTTTGCTAGATGCATCAGCTGTTTCTAGTTGTTTTCGTCGTGAGAATTCATAAAAATCCTTTGGTGTTGAGAGAAGAATATTTTTTGAGAGTGTATCACGTCGAGCAGTAGCTTTTAATACAGCGCCAATACCGTCACCAGCTGCTTTCCCATGGCTCGTTGCCGTAAATGTCCAGGAAGCGTCCAAACCAAAATCTTTCTTATGATGGAGCAGATTATAAATGCTGGCAGTGTTCTTGAAGTGAGCGCAGGCACCATCGCTAAAAAGATGAAGAAAATTGTTCAATATGCTGTTCTAAATTAGTATGTTCCCTGTAACATAGATAGTACTCACCTTACATAGTTAATCTTGTTCACTAATGGAAAATTTTTCTTGATATATTTGACGAGAATTTGTTGGGCACAATATACGAACGATGTTGAGTGCTCTGTACAGTTGCTAATTATTGCTAAGTTTCGATGCTCCCGCCCGATTGTAAGATGAATAGTAAACAGAGTGGCTTGGTTGTAGCTGAAGAAGCCTTGTTGAACCTCACGTTGTCGAAGGAGTGTATAATTCATACTGAAATCCATCTGTGCCACAATGAAAGTTTTGTCCGATGATTGAGTACGCAGTTCTTTTATATATTCACGTTGTTGTCGATTACAGTACGTGTGAAGTAGAAATGCAGGCCATCTCACTTCAATCTCTTTGAGAAGAGATTCGATTGAAGAAACCATTTGTTGAAGATCAAACTTGTTGTCCACCTTCTTCCATAATTTCCACGAACACTCGTCATCCAAATCGATATGGTTCCTGTTGGTGAGAATATCCATGAGACTTTGCCTCGGGCAGTAATTACATGTTCCAGTGTAACATTTTTCTGTTTCTTTAGTGCAAACCATTCGACTGATAAGATCTTTCATATTGAATTTGTCACTATTATATCCAGATGTTTTCTTAAAATGCTTCACGCAGTAATTATTCCACGCCTATAATCAACTAAAAATTACAAGCAGATTAATATATATTAGACACAAACCGTCAATAAAAGATCCATATTCTCATGTATTATACACATGCATGTTTCATGTGGTGAGGCGATTTTTACTGACCGAGGTCGAAGTAAATAAAAATTCGATCTTCCAATAACACCGGGAAATCGCTCGTTGAATATCCGAAAGGCATCTAAGATTGACATCTCCATAAATCTAATCGGTACTCGCTTCTTGTTGACTTGAATCGTATCCTTCGAATTCGATGAGATCCGACTTATGCCATCTTCACAATAGAATTGTAGAACAGCGTCAATCGTCTTATCTGATAGACATCGGTTTCCTCGTAAATATTGTGATTGAACAAGAGTACTTTGGTGTTTTCGAAGAAGAAGTGATCGACGAGCTTGACCTTGTTTCGAATGGAACCTGATAACAGACAAGACGTTCATAATTAAGTAATTAAATAAAATGTGTAAATGAAACTGAAAGTATTTCATTTAAAGTGCTTACCATCTTTCAATATTTTTTCGACCCCATCGTTGTGGAGCTATCGTCATGAGACGGACTTGTTCATCATCATCACTCTTGGCAAATAATTTTTTAAAACCATCCAAAAGATGATTTGATTCAGATATAAGTAAACCATGCGGATCTGGGTCATGAAAACCTTCAGACTTTCCCTCCAATACATCACAAAGTTGATGGAGCCTTCGATATACTTCATCAACTTTGACTCGAATGGGTCGTACCGCTAACCTTAACATAAGAATTTGCCTTAGAAAAGCTAGGATAACTTTTAAAAACTTACTTGTCATGTATCGGAGCTATATTAAGTAAATGAAATATAGTGGATAGCTTCTCCAATGCTTTATTTTGTTCATATACAAGATCATGTGGATCATGGTCTGGTTCGTCATCCATAGATTTATCATGATCTGATTGCTCGTCATCTGATTCACCATCATCCGATTCACCATCATCTGATTGCTCGTCATCTGATTCACCATCATCCGATTCACCATCATCTGATTCACCATCATCCGATTC
>CAJNOI010000111.1:106724-148111 GCA_905250115.1 Adineta steineri
TCACCATCATCCGATTCACCATCATCTGATTCACCATCATCCGATTCGCCATCATCTGATTCACCATCATCCAATTTATCATCATCCGATTCACCATCATCCATACATTTTTCATCATCTGACTCACCATCATCTGGTTCACTGCCATCTGATTCACCATCATCATGTGATTCACCATTAATAGATTCATCATCATCCATAGATTCATCATCATCCATAACTTCAACGTTCATAGATTGAACACCATCATTGTCATTATAGCAGTTCTGCGTTATGGATTCATTGTCACCTGAACTTCGACTATCACTAGTTTCTGTTGATTGATAATTTTTCATTTCTTTTGTTTCTAATGTGTGACACAATGGACAAAGCCGGCGGATATGAGTATCATTAAGATCATATCGTGCAGTTAAAAATTTAGATAATTTCGCAGAAACTAGAACTATTCCTTTTGCATTGGATGTAGAGTGTCTATGTCTTGTTGGATGGTTGCAATACTTTCGTCTTGGCATTGTGATTGTAAAAAGAGATAGGGCGAAAAATAATAGTACAAGTCTTATTTTATTATAACGATTAGTCACTTTATTTTTCTACGGGTTGAAATTAAGATAACTGTATATCGAACTCCGTACCTACAGATGTCCTTATCTAGAAGGGACGTTTTAATTTGATTTGATCATCGGTCAGTATGTCTGAATGTAAATTCTAGGCATTCGTTTTCCTCATATGGTTTCACAAACATGAAACTCATTGATATAAAAACGATAATCATATGCCAGAAAGGAAATACTCAAGCAGAACTTCCATAAGAAGATTATCAAAGTACGAGTGCACTTCCTCCTACTACACTCTCATGTGGACAAGCTACTGACATGACAAGAGTTCATTTGTAGCTTCGATAACAGAATTAAATTTGAAAAAAAAAAAAATTTCATCACTATCAATTATCTTAAAAAAAATTTTTTTTTTGAAAAAATGACCTAGAACTCGACCATTTTATTAGAAATAATACTTTTTTTTTTGACAAATCACATTTTCTATAATGCTTCTATCTTTCTGAGCGATAAAAAGTGATAAAAACCCTTGGTTTGAATATTTAGTCGCCATCTATTGATATGATGGCTCGAACATGTGATACATATATAGAGGTTCCGAGAAAACGACTTAGAACTTCAGGAATTCAACAAAAAAGTTTTTTTTTTTTTCGGCGAATAATGTTTTCTCGATCGTTTAAGTCTTTCTGTCAAAAAAAAAATCGAAAAAAAACTTTTTCCAAAACGTGGTAGGTTTCCCACGTATTTACCCATATAAATTTAGCGATGCACTCGATGCCTACGATAGAATAATGTCTCGTAAAGTAACAGGAAAAGTGGTTATTGAGGTGAATGACCTTGACAGAGTAACTTAATTTTACTAAATAAAATATAATCCTTATGCCTGCTTCATGAATTATCTTGTGCTTTGCAATAACATATAATCAGTCTTACAGCCATTTTAAGAGTATCTACGTGAAAGATATTGCTAAATAAATAAGTTGAAACGTTTAATTTATGAATTTATTTAAATAATATAAAAGAAATATTTTATAGAAAATTATTTCCAAGAATTTATTCAATTTTAATAACAAATTAATTTAATCATTAATAAATAGTATGAAAATAGGAAAAGTTATTTGAAATGATTATAAATAGTTTTAATTGATTCTAAATTATTTCTCATAGAGAAAAATTTATTTATGAATTAAATACAAAATTATTAACAATTTTCAAGAGAAAACTAGTTTATCTACAAAAAGAAACAAAAAATGAAAATGACAGATAAACGTATTAAATTTATAAGATCTGAATTTATTAGATTATTGTCATTTGTTTTATTTGAAAATTCTTTCAATTGATCAAATTTTTAACTTTGTTTTTATTAGAAAATAAAAAATATCTTTTATATTTCTACAAATTAAATTCTAGTTCTACGTTTAAATATAATAATAATAATCAAATCATTCTTCTTACAACAAAGAATATTCAAGTTAGAATTCAATCAATACAAGAGATATGAACTGTTGTCATAATATCCTTAGTACAATTTTCTAATCGAAATTCAAGTGTTACTCTGAAGATGTGAGCTATTATTTGTCGGTTAATGTACGTTACACATTTCTCAAGAAATTCTCGTAATGATTTTATAGTAATCAACTTATATTTATCTCTTACGGATAATTAGAAACTATGGCTTCTTATACTTTTAGATCCAAACTCGATCGGAACAAGAATCGACTTGAGGAGCTTTAATCTCAGCAATTTTCTTTTGTAGATGAAAATCTGTTCGTGAATGTTTTAAAACAAAGTAAAAAATAAAGTTAATATCGACAAGACTATTGAGAGTGATATGACTTGAACAAGTGAGATAAAGTTCATATTTATTTTTCAACTTTGTTCACAAGTTCAAATATTTTCCTGTTGCTTCGACTTATTAAAAAATGAAATTTGCTTTTTGCAGTAAATGCTGAACTTCTCCCTGATAAGAGAGATACTAAATCATGACAGAATAGTTTGTTAATTCTTTAATTCTATTTCTAAAGTTATTTGCTCTTGTGATCATTTGTAGACGTTACTCAATATTTCGTTTCGTATGTAACACATATTCTCGAATATTTTTATGACAATTCAATGTTTTCAATATCGTCTGCTGTTTGCCCCGTATGTTTGCGTTCTTTTGTCTGACTCACTCGCTTTTATCAAAACAGACTTTCTCAAACAACTTTGATTCTACTGCATTTTTAGTTTCCGTTTGCTTGTGATAAAGTCATTTATCTATTGATAAGAACAGAGAAAAGAGACAAACAGAAGCTACTGCTTATAAATTCAGACGAATACAAAAAACAGAGATAGACAACGTGTATATAAAGAATTAATTTTCATCTAACTCATTCATTTTTATTGTCTTAGTCATCTTTTCCAAAACATCTTATTGCATTTCGCTTCGTTTTCTAAGGTAAATTAATGTTATTCAATCAGGATTTTATTTTAACATCAAATAATATCATTATTTATGTTGTATACACAAAACATTTTTATTAATTACTCTAAGGAATATTATTCACGTATTGACATGGATAAGGCAGTAAATAAGCTAATATCGGTAAAAGTTGTATATAGTTGAGTTAAGAAAGAACACCCATTATTATGATGTAGGTAGAAGATAAGATGATTCATATGCTCATAACGGCTGAAGATCTGCTGCAGCTTTACAAAAGAAATCTTTGTGTTCTGATGAAGTATAAAAAAGATTCTCATCGTCGCGGTGATATTTAGAAAAATGTTTCAACAGTCATTACATCACTTCACTCCAGTAGCATTGTTACTTTTGTTACTATGAGCATGCAGAATTAATTTTGTTGTCGATTGGATGGATCAGAACTGAGACCAATATCGGAGCTATAATAAAGGAAGTTGTTTGGTCTAGAACTAAACATTGTAACTCAATATTCTAGAGTCTCGAGTAAATTGTTCTTGAGAGTGTGATATGGGTGTCTATACTGTATCTGTCTCACCGTCACCTATACCTACACCCTCATCTCTCACTTTTCTGCTGATCGAAAATAGCTACACCCTATTTAAATTCATTATAATTTCTTCATCGTGAGCCTTACATTGAGAATTAGTAGATGTCATATGCAATTGTAGCCTAACACTTGCGCGGTTTGTGCAGTCAGCCAACTTCTCTATCTAATCTTGAGCCAAATAGAATTCAAGTTCTTATCTTTGCTTCATCCTCACCCTTACTCTTCTTATTGTTGCGTGATTAATTTACTGGGAGTAACTGTCGTGTTACTCACTAAAGTATTTTGTGGTAGCTTGATAAGCTATTTAAAGAACGTTTAACTATGAACATTTTATTATTTGTGTTCATATCAAAAGCTCTTTTAAGGGTATCTTTCCTATTATATACTGTGTCATTAATTAAATTCTAATAAAATATACCAGTCTATAAAATGCAAAAACAGCAGTTTTCAGAATCTCTGTAAATTCAAACAGAAATTTCATCAGAAAGTACCTCTAGTTTTGTCTGGTTTTTTACAAAAACTTAGTGAATCTTTTTAAATTTATAGATAGATTATGGCTTCCGGTTTTACATCATCAAAGAACTCAATTTATACAAAACGAGCTCTTCTCATTGGCAACAATGAATACAAGAACAATAGGCGACGTCGATATTGTACGAATGATGCTGAAGACCTTGCTAATAAATTATGTAGCATTGACTTTGAAATCACAGTTGATACTAATTTGACATATGCACAAATGAAGAGAAAGATCAAAACGTTTCACGATACGATAAATCCAGGTGATCTTATTCTTTTCTTTTTTGCAGGTCTTGGATGTCAATGGAGTCACCTAAATTTTCTTGTACCCGTTCATGATGATCAAATTGAAACAAATACTGATCTTGAATATCGAACAATAAATGCTCAAGCTACGCTTGAAAGGATCATGAGTCGTCGTCCGTTAGCAGCTATATTTCTTCTTGATTGTTGTCGAAATAGTTTTGTACGCGAATCATCACATTCTAATGATCTTTCAAGTATGCGAGCGGTTGCTGATTCGTTTATTTGTTTCGCATGTGATGCAAATGAAGTTGCATTAGATGAATCAACAAATGGTCGAAATAGTATATTTATATCTCATCTTCTTCAACATATTGATCAACCAAATTTAACTATTGATGAAATAATGTCTAATGTGTGTGATGGTGTAATGAAAGAAACAAACGATGATCAATGCCCATTTCGAGTATCTGCGCTTCGACGAAAAGTTTATTTAAATGAACAAATTACAAACGGTAAGTCTAGAATAATTTTTAATCGGTATAAATACGAAAAATACTTTGTAACATCATTTTATAATTGATAATTGAGAAGATTTCAAGCCTATGAAAATATCATCATCTTTTTTTTCCATTCTATTTTTATGATAAAATAATGTGTGTAGTAAGACTGATTCATTCATAATATAAATAATTGCGGTGCTTTGAAAATAGCGCATCATTACATTTGTCGTCAACGTTTTGAGCGCAAAATGTTTTCAAGATGAATTAATTTTATAGAATATATAAAGTAAATTACATTATTTATGAGATCAGCTTTGTATAAAAATAGACAAATATATCTCATTAGATAGTATCTATCGAGTTTTTGTAAAGTTTTGTATTTTTAAAATATATTTCACTGCAAACACGAAGCGGACTTAGGGGTAGGACAGTTCCATATTAGTTCTGTTCTTAAAAAATGTATAATAGTTCTTTTGACAGGAACTGAACTGTCTGAAAACTAGTTTTTCAGAAATAAAAACGGTTTTGAAACAGACCAGTTCCTCTGAAAGAACTGTTGAGACAGTTCAGTTCCCTTCGAAAGAACTGTATTGGCGGTTCTTTTGACCGGCTCATCTGAACTTGAAATTGTGAACTGTCCTATCCCTACGCGGGCTACTTACAACATTAAAATTTTATATTTATCACTTTTATTGTAGAGCAACCGAATGATACAGTTTGTGCTCGCGTTGATGCTAATACACAAAAGATTATAAATCAAGTAAAGGACGTCATGACACAGATGTATGAATTGTATGAGTTCACTACACCTCGCTACTTTTTCATATTACCGGCAAAGCACAGCAATTGGAAAATACTCAACAAGGTGCAGGAGTTGTATCATCTCCATTACAAACTCTATTTTCTATGTGAATGTTCAGATGAGCCCGATCAAATGCATGTAGCTCCACATAACGGCTATTCAATTAAAAAAACAAGAGAATTCCTAGTCAAGTATGGACCTTATTTACGAACAACATTGAAAATTGCTCAAATTCTATTCAAACTTGGAAGTTTTGTTGTTCCACAACTAGATAGCGTGTCACAGGCTGCTAGTAGTGATGTAGATACGATCTTATCGACATTCAATAAGCAGAAAGAGATGCAGCAGCAACTAAACTTGGTTGAGAAATTACTCGACCATCAATGGACACAGTCAAATTCAACAATAGTCGGACAAGATAAGTCACGTGGATTGCCACTTCAAGAACCAGATCTGCGTGAAGTTGAGAAGTATCTGGACGTTACCGATAATAAACGTAGTTTAGGAGACCTGTACCGAATAGTCACCGCTGATGGGCATGTGCGTTGGGTGTGCCTAGAGCACTATGACGATATCAGCTTTAATAATGCGATGCTCAAATATACCGATCAGCTGGAAGCCATGGGAGGTAAATTCGATCTGAATACTAGAGAAGCAGTAATGAGTCCAAAGGATTCGAGTAGCAAGAGTGTCCAAATATTGTGTGAAGCACTCACCAAAGGTTTCAACGTTCTAAAATTAACATTTAAAGAGTGTAAACTTAAGGAAGATGATCTTGTCATGTTGCTTGATGTTGTCATTAATCGCTCTTCGATTCACTGTCTTAACATGTTTGCCGTTTCTGTTTTCAGTCGGTTAAGACTGATGAACTATGTCTGCAAATGCATGACTGCAGAATTCAATAATCAATCCTTCCAAGTTCGCTTCTACGATAATTTCCAAGATGGGCATACATCAATGCTTCATCAACTCTTGCTACAAAACAAGATACGTCGAACGTTCAATATTTCTGCTTCTGATTTTATGGATCACGAACGTGATCTTCCGAAGTTCTCTGAAACAAGAGGAATAGTGACAGGATTGATTGTGGAACATTCTAACAATGTTGATGTCATGAATGCTCTGTTCAATTCTAAAATGAAAACATTATATCAACTAAAATTCAAAAATTCGTTACATATACCATCGACTTTATCATGTTTCTGTGAAATGTTGCAAATCAATCAAACACTTACAGAAATCGATATTATGGATCAGACTGGTTTCGAAGACGAAACTTTCATTATTAATCTTTTGAATACTTTGAAAGAACACAAATCAATCAAGTATCTCAGTCTGCATGTACAAAATATTCAACCATCGGATGGAAAAGAAGCTAGTCTGATAGACTCATTGAAAAATGATCAATTTATTTCATGCCTTCGTATATCTGAATCTGTTATTACACATGATTTTACACAGGCATTTGTTCAAGCCACTCAAGAACATCACACGTTGAGGCATCTTGAGTTTTATCATAATCAAGTAAACATTGATGATGTTCAACAGCTAAAATCCTTATACGAGAACCAGAGTTTGATGTATCTGAAGATATCAGAACGGCCATATTGGTACGTAATGTTGGAAGAGACAAATGGGCGGCTGACAAAGGGTAAGAACTACGATATATATTTCATTTATTTTTCGGAAGATGCGAAAATTCGAAAGAGGGAGAGTAGATCAGATGGATACCTGAACACCTCAACACTTGTTTATATTTTATAGCAGTCTGACGTAAGATCTTATTCGATCTCTAAGCTCTGTGTGTGCTGGTACGGCTTAGCTTTTAAAACATTATCACATCTATATCTTATCCTTGTAACAGCAGGACGTCTCACGATCAAAATCTCTTTTAACAATGAAAAACTTCATTTCAATTCGTCGCATCTTGTGTTAGCGTAACGTGTGTCGAAACGTAAAAAAGGTAGAATAGATCACTATTCGAATATTATCGAAATTTATTTTTCTCAAACGTTTATCGATGTTTGCTTTTATCCAACTAAGATTATTGACATGACTTATGATAAACGATCATATCCATGACATTTTCTACTTTTTTCGCCTTAAAATGTTTATCGTCCCCATTTGTAGTCCAAAAATTTCAAAATGAACTACACTGAGTCCATTAGAGTAATCATTGTTCCAGGATGAATGCTACAGAGAAGTGTCGAGAGTAAGCTTTACATGCTTGATTTTTGTCCACAATATACATACAGTATGGGTTGTAGAGGCGTTGATCATCATATTTACATAAAACTCATTTAAGATTAGATTGAAAATCAAAAATCTTTTATTTAAAAGGTTTAAAATAATGTTTTTTGATATTGTAATGATTAGCAAATAAACAATTTCAATTCTTTTTCAATTCAAAATAAAAATAAATTATTTACCGACAAAATAGAAAATGTAGAAAGATAAAACTAGATTTATGAAAAATAGTCATATTTGGATAAATATGAGAAATATAAACGTTTTCTTTTTATATCAATTCGATGTATTTATACAAATTGCATCAAGAAAAAAAGTTAAAATAGTTTTGTATCATTATGAACAATATTGACAATTCTTTTCTCATTCATTTTATTCTCTTTTATTAAATTGATTTCGATATGAATGCGATTAATTCTTCATACTTTAAGATCTATTTTAAAAAATCATCAGAACCAAAGATAAAAAAATCCATTCAAATCAAATTAATTAAATTTATTTTCAAATAGAGAAACAATTTTATTAAATAAATTTTAAATTAGATTGAATTCAAATTACAATTAAATTAATTTATATCATTTTTATTTTATTACATTTTAAAATAACAATTTTTTATTTACATTTATATATCAGTTTCATTCAAATATAAATAAAATCGTTTTTCTCTTAGAGCAATCTTTTCTTTTCAATCATATTAATATCAAAACAAAATGGAAACAACATGGAGTTACTATTGCTGGAGGAAATAAAAGTGGCAATCAGTTAAATCAACTCGATCATCCTCGTAGTATCTATATTGATGATGATCATCAAACTATTTATATTGCTGATTGGGAAAATCATCGTATTGTTGAATGGGAATATGGAGCAAAGACAGGGCAAATTGTTGCAGATAGAAATGAATATGGAAATCGAAGTGATCAATTAAGTGGTCCAAGAGATATGATTGTTGATAAAACGAATGATTCTATTATAATTTCTGATTATGGAAACAGTCGAGTGGTACGATGGCCTCGTCAAAATGATAAAAAAGGAGAAACAATCATTTCTAACATTGATTGTTATGGTCTGACAATGGATAAAAATGGAGATCTTTATGTCTCTGACTATGCGAACAACGAAGTGAGACGATGGAAACAAGGAGAGACAGAAGGAACAATAGTTGCAGGTGGAAACGGACAAGGAAATCAACTCAATCAGCTTCATCTTCCTACTCATATCTTCGTTGATGAAGATCACTCAGTTTATGTATCAGATCTCTACAATCATCGTGTGATGAAATGGATGAAAGGGGCAAAAGAAGGTATTGTTGTTGCTGGTGGAAATAGTGAAGGAGATAGTTTGACACAATTGTCTAATCCTTATGGAGTGATTGTCGATCATTTGGGTAATGTTTATGTGGCTGACCGTGATAATCATCGAATAATGCGTTGGTGTAAAGGATCTAAGGAAGGTAGTATTGTTGTTGGTGGAAATGGAAAAGGAGAACAACGAAACCAGTTTAATTATCCCAGAGGTTTAACATTTGATGTTCAAAGTAATCTTTATGTTGTCGATTGTTGGAATCATCGAATACAAAAATTTGATATTGATTTGTATTAAACTTGTTGAGATTGATGATGAAATGAATAATTAAATTTTTTGTGAAAATATTATTGTTTATTTTGATTGAAAACTAAATAAATGTAAAAATTCAAAATGAATTTTTGTTAATAATTTAATTAACTTTGATTTATTTGTTAGTTTTGTTGTGGTTGATTTAATACTGTATTTTAATAATTAAGATAAGATTTTGTGATTCCATTGAGATACATATCGAAGGGAGTTTTAAATTCTATTGAATATGTGATACCTTGAGAGAATAGAAAAGTAACATGGAAGAATATTGTGGTGTTTTAAAGTTGTGAGTATATGAATAAATAAAATGAATGATAAAATGAAATAGATCGAATTAATGTTTTTTGTGTAAATAAAATTATTTTTAAAATACATAAATTTATTAGTTGATTTAAGTTAATCTATTGTGTTGAGAATAATGATAATGAAATATTTGTTATTTCAATTTTGAATTTATTAAGTCTGATAAAGTGATAAGAGGAATTGATCGATTTTGTGATAAAATAAGGTTTGATGATATCGTTTTTTGTCAGCATTGAAATAATAAAGAAAGAACAAGAGATAATAGTGACGATGTTTTATAAATAAAATATGAATGATAACTAAGATGATTTATTCACAGAATTGATTTTAACAAATTTCAAATAAATAAATTAGATAATTTATCTTCCTCAATCAATTGAAAAGAAAGAAGAATTGTAAAATATATGAATAATTATTATATTATTTTCTTGAGATTTGTATGGAAAAAGTTAAAATAAAAAACTGATTGAAAGTTGAATGATGTACAATATGATTATCTTTATCATAGCATAGAATGACAAATAGATTTGATTTTATGATAAATATATTCATAAAGTGACAAAAATGATTGTTATTGAATAAGATTTACTATTTAAGAAATTATTATGAAATTTGATTAAAGAAAATTATATTGAAATTAATTTGTTATTCTAGTAAAAATGAAATGAAAATTGTGTCTCTATGATCATCGTCATATGTTTATGTGTGTTTAATAAAATGGCGATAAATCATAATTGAATATAAATTTGATTAATAAAATCTATAATGGAACATACCATGATTATTTACACATTATTGCTTTTCTACGGTGCGATATTTACCACATTTTACTTTTACTCAAGAATAGTTAGTGATGAGTATAAATATTCACCAAATAATTGCTAAACGACAATAGATGTTATTGTGCTACAAAAAAATATATTTATAAAATTTAAAAATCAATACAAAATGCATTCATTCATAAATTATTGTCTAGAATATTTCATGAATCGAAAAAATTTAACGACTAAACTTCTATCTTGAGGGTGTGAGTGAGATTGTTGGTATATCAGTAATATTTCTGTCATGTCATACCCACACTCTCACGAAGAATGTTTTATCTTTAACGGTGTACGGGTGTCCTGATTCGGATGAGAATGTACGTATAGTAATTATATTCATCTATTAACCATTTTCACTCATCTATACACTCAATATCGTTTAACACATGTTCTTGAAATAATTCTAAAATCTATATTCTTTCACTTATGATACTAATGTCAGATATCATTAATAAATAAACACAAATATCTTTTCATTGATCATTTATACAGACTTAAAAAATTGGATTACCTGATGAATTCCAAAGAACTTCGTTGTTTTGCTTAATGTGACTAGAAATGAAGAAACACTCATCGACTCTATAATTTATCATATATAATTGTTATTTTTCATTCTAAAGATAATGCGACGTCTCCATCGACCTATCTCGAGGATGATATTCAGGAGCTATTCTCAACATTCTCTAATTCAAAAAAAAATTAATTTTTGTTAACACTTATTTTTCTAATATTTATTATCTTAAATTAGAAAGTGGTCATCCTTTAATAACAAATATTGCTTTTTCTTTGAAAAAGTCAGTTGAGTAACTTCCATTCGATCAGAAGTTTGCAAAAACTATTCTCAGGATAACTGATTATGGCTCATGTTGAAAAAATACGCTTTATAATTCTAGAATCAGAGAAACACATTGATTTTTCACTTTTTATCATCAGATCATACATACTAAAGGTTAAAATTTGTCATTGATAAATATTCTTTATGAAATAAATTAACAGAATATAAGTTATAGCGAACATGATTTAGTATTTATTCTGATTCTGTAACGAAAAATCAAGTAATATATCTTCAGGTAAAGACGACTAACTACATTTAACGTTACGAGCCAATCAAAGGAGATATTATTCTTTCTTTCTTTTTCCACTATACCTTTATAAAAAAAAGGCGTGCGAATATTGTTTTTATATATATTTACCATACGTGACAAAAAAACGAAGCTTTACATATTATAAAACACAAGATTTTAACAAAACAAAGAATATGACGGATGAACCTATTTATTTCTATGATCTTGATGCACCATATGGTGAATTTGGTAATTTTTATCCGGCTCCAATTCAATTAGATGGACTCACTTGGCCAACAAGTGAACAATATTTTCAAGCACAAAAGTTTATTTTACAAAGAGAGCAATATATGCATATTTTAGAATCACCTACTCCTCGAAAAGCATTTGATTATGCTCGAGCTCATACTTCATTAGTACGTTCCGATTGGGATTATGTAAAAGATGATATTATGTATGACGCATGTTTAGCAAAATTTCAACAACATCCAAAACTGAAAGAATTATTATTATCGACTGGTGATCGTACTTTAATTGAACATACAAAAAATGATTCTTATTGGGGTGATGGAGGAGATGGAACAGGAAGAAATCAATTAGGAACTACTCTGATGAAAGTTAGACACCATCTTAGCCATCATCATAATGATCATCATTAAAATTACAAACTTTATTAGAAAAGACAGTTTTTCTATATGAACTAATAAATCTTTGAATTATAATTTATTTTATTTGTATTCCTTTCAGACTCTGTTGTATCATACATGTGACGCATACTATCTCTCGCTTATACAATGTGTATACAAAAAAAAAAATAGAAAGAAAGAAAGAATGCATCCATTACATATAAATTTCAGCCTCTGTCCTAGACGTCTATTGGTGTTTTATTGAGAGATAAGAATGACTCACAAGCTTACACATTCTAATCCATACAATTAGTTTGACAGACATAAATTGAATATCAACGTGAATGAGGGATTATATTTTCTTGTTTTATTGTGTCTTTTATATAACACAATAACACTATCATTTCTCCTTTATGACATGTATCTTTAATACTTTTTCGTTTATTTTCATTCGAAAAAGATCAAACATGACAACCGCCGATCATAGTCAGATGATGAAGCAATGGCAGTTCACAAAAGCTGGAAATCCTCGAGATGTTTTAACAATGGTCGAAGTACCCATCCCAACTACATGCGCCGATGATGAAGTACTTGTACAGATTAGTCATGTTTCATTGAATTCGTCGATAGCATATCGGCTTATAGCATATTATGGTGTCGTCGATCCCATAGGTGCATTCATAGGCAGACCTGCTGTGCCCGAAGTGGACTTCAGTGGAATTGTCTGTGATTTACGAGGTGCAAATGTAACAGAATTTAATACAGGTAACATTAATCAATTACATTTTAGTTTGTCAACAATTCGTAATTTTTTAAAAGGTGATCGAGTATGTGGAACCGGTCCTACAGGCATTCGAGATATTACACAAGGAGTGCTACGTGAGTATGTACTTGCAAAGCGTGGTCATATCGTCAAGGTACCTGATAATATCTCACTTAAGGATGCTTCATGCTTCACAGCTACAGGTACTAACCATTTTTACTTTTCTAGTATAATATATATATATATTTTAGTCTACACGGTATATTGTTTCTTAGTTGAAAGGGCTAACTTGAAGAAAGGAGAGAAGGTTTTTATTAATGGTGGATCAGGAGGCGTCGGTGTAATGGCAATTCAACTGGCGCGTTCAATTGTTGGACCTACAGGTCTGGTAGTAGCAACATGCTCTCCAGCCAAAAGCGATATTGTTCGAAATCTAGGCGCAGACGAAGTATGCTTTTTTTCCTAAGAATAAATACATTTACTTTTTTAATAAGGTGATAGATTACACATCACATGTTTTGCCAGATTATCTTCGAGAGCACTACAGTTCACGTCCATTTGATGTAATCCTCGATACTGTAGGTAGTGATCATGCACTCTACTCCAATTCACCCGATTATTTGACACCCTCGGGTTTGTTCTGTACTGTTGGCATAGTCGAATTTGGTAATCTATGATTAATAATAAATCATATTCTATTTTTGATTGATTAACTCGTGTTTCTTTCTATTTTAGGTTCTACAGTATGGTTGGCTACAAAGAGAATCTTACAATTCTTAAGTGCAATGGTTGTACCTGTCTATCTTGGAGGTGTACCTCGCAGACATATATTCGAGGGTGTCAGACCGAATCACTCACGAATGGTTGCTTTGGCGAAGTTAATTAAAGAAGGAGCTATGAAAGCTGTGATTGATTCTACATATAAATTTACAGATGCACTCGATGCCTATGATAGACTGATGTCTCGTAAAGTAACAGGAAAAGTGGTTATTGAGGTGAATGATCTTGACAGAGTAACTTAATTTTACTAAATAAAATATAATCCTTATGCCTGCTTGATGAATTATCTTTTGCTTTACAATAATTGCTAGAATAAATATATTTATAAAATTTAAAAATCAGTGCAAAATGCATTCATTCATAAATTATTGTCTAGAATATTTCTTGAATTAAAAAAATTTAACAACTAAACTTCCATTGTATGCATTGTTTGGATGATTTTATCGACAATATACTTAAGAGACAGATCAATAATTAGAAAAATCAAATAAATATAAATGACATACTTGAGCTTCTCCAACGTTTTCATAGGTAATGATTTTCTTATGTTCTAAATCTTTATTCATTTTTCGACGCAATTTTGGTTCCTAAAACATAATTAAAGCTTTGATTAAATCATTCAAATTTAATTTACTTTCAAGATAATTTCGATTTGATTTCGATCAAATCTTACAATAGGTGATCCTCTTAATTCTTTGTATTGAAAATGCCATTCAACTTTAAATGTATCTCGATGAGAAACGTGTTCCTTTACAAACATTAAATGTCTATGAGTAAATAAAACAAAATATAAAACTATGAAATTGATAGATACAAATATCAAATATACTTTGATGTTGCAAAAAACCAGCCAGATTCATTTTCATAACAATTGATATGAGCAATATATTTGTCTGATCTGATGTATCTATCGATATCAAGTCTCTAACAAATAAAAAATAATACTATATACTTAGAAAACATTTTTAAGATAATCGTACATTGAAAATAAAAAGTCCTTTTGTTCGATAAGCTGTTGAAGGTCGAATAATATTATCTCTACCAATATGATATGGATCTCGAATACGATGCATAACTATTTCATGAGTTGCATGCCTATAATAAATCATAGAAATAATTTCCAATAATCGAATTTCTCACCTCTTAATCAAATCCAATGATCTACTAGTATGATTAGTAACACTACTTGTTGGTCGTGCAACAAGACCGATACAACCTTTACCTAAACCTTTAAAGAAACCTGGTGTCCCATCTTCCTTAGCACCTGCTATTGGTTTTTTAACAACATCTTCTACACTATGTACAACATCCTATATAAACAAAAATATATAACGATTATATTCCACATAGACAAAAGAAAACGAACCTTGGCAACATTCTTGCCACTTTGAATAATATCCGATCTTGTTTGTATTGGAGATTTTTTTCGTTGAATTCGAATATTTTTATAATCTTCATCAAATGTTAATGTTGCTAAACCTTTACTCATTGCATTGGTTATCTTCGAACCAGCATTAGCAACACCACCAACAGCTGCACCAACTAAATGTTCAGTACCTGATGCAACTCCTTCAATAAATTCCGATGGGCCTTCCATCGCACCCTTGATTAGACAATCAATAGGATTTAATTATAAATAAAAGAAATGATTTACTTTATACGGTTCATGAAAAAATGATTTAACACCTTGCGCAACACCTCGAACAACACCAAAAGGATTTCCAAGTACATCAAAACCTAATACAACAACATAAATTTGTTTCCAAACTTGATGTTCATAATGATGAACGATTTCAAGTAATAATTTCGTTAATGTAAATCGATCGTTCTCTCGTTCATAGAAATCTAATCTATATTATTACAACGATGTATATATTTCCAGAAGAAGAAGAAGAAGAAATTTACTTCAAAATAACATCCTGCATTTTGGCCATATCCAATAGTTGTGAAAAATAGTGAGTCCATGAAGATTCAACTAATAATTGTTTATTTGGTTTTGAACCGAGTGCAGAAAAACTCACATGAACCTATCGAATAATCAATTGTAAGTTATAAGATATATTCATAATCAAATTGTTTACTTTTAATGGAGATAGATGAATAGAATCAAAATAGATTTTTGTTTCGTCTGGTTCATCTTCTATTTGACTTTCTACAAGTTGTTCAAATGATATCTTAAGATTTCTGAAATCCTTGTTCATCTTAACAATAGGTACGGGCATTTTCTAAAAATTATCAAGACAAAATTTTGAAATAAAAATAAACAAAAAGATATGAACTTGTTCCGAGTTGATAAATGAAAAAAATGAATTGATTAAACCTTGATCAGCACAAAAGACACATTCTTCCGCTGTAATTTTGAAATATCTATATATGATTTATATGATAAATGTCAATTATTCATATAGATATAACATACTTAAAATGTACTGTTTTTGATTGTGCAACTGTTGTTTTCAACGCACTCAATTCAGCAAATGGTTTTCCTGCTGTAAATTAAAAAAATTATTGGCGGAAGTATAAAATCAAACTTACGAATATCAAGAAAATCTGTTTTGGAAATAGTCGGATAAAAAATAACAGGAAACATTGTATTCTCTACTTGATTATCGATTTGAATATGATGAATACGAATATGATAGAAAGTATTTTTCATAGACCAAGCATATCCAATCCATAATCCATCAAGAGATTGACGTTGAACTTGTACATGATGACCATTTTGATCGATTATTTCAGCATGATTTTCATTGAATGAAACAAGCTAAGTTAGAAAACAAATTTTATTTTTTTAGTAAGAAATAAAATAAATCTTACACGATGTTTACGAATATGATATGTTTTTACTTGTCGTTGTTTCATATGAATTTTATATTTTTTTTCTAATTGTCGATTGAGTTTCGATGAAAGTGGTTTTATTAAAGATTTTCGTGTTTCAGTCCAAATCTTTTTCGATTTATTTATACTTATATAAAATAAATCTTCATGAGTAATATCATTTATAACTGATAGACCAATTTCACGAACACTAATTTCAATATATTGTTCCATGGATTCACTTAACGATGACATTTCATCAGAAAGCTAAATTATAAAAATAAAATTCAGAATAAGAGTTTAGGGATGGGTACGAGTTAGAGATGTGCGGGACCAAAAAAATCTGTCGGGGACGGGATCGGGACCGTGGCCGAAGAAAATAACTTACCGGGACCTAAAAAGGTTGGTCCTGCACATCTCTAGTACGGGTACTATCCTTTTCACTCTCACCTACAACTAACCGAGAGTCTCGGTACATCTCTAAATAGGAGAAGAAAAAGTTTTTCAACATACATCTGTAACTGCTTTGATAATAGATTTTTCATCCGTAATGATCAAAACTGTTTGAGGGCCATCATGAAATACCGCATAAAATATATCATTTCCAATATAACCACAAACAGGCTGAAAAGACAATAACAATTATGATTTAGTATTATGTTTTTAATATGTAAAAGTTACATGAAATTCAATTTCTTTATTTTGTCCGTTACTTGAAACAAGTAATTTGTGTGGTTTAAATGGGTTATTCCATGTATAGTATACATAATGTTGAGATGATAAGATTTGTATTTGTCTATTTTAAACAAAAACATTTAATTGAATAAATAGAAAATAAGAGACTTACGTATCATCTTTTTGATTATAAGATATTTCTTGATTTTTCAAACAATTAATAAGTAGAATAGGTGCATGACCAATTTTATAATCATTGAAAATTATATGAATACCAAAGAAATCAGTAATAGATACTTGAACATGAAGAACTGGATGATCTTCATCATTCATTCGTAATAATGTTCGATGTTTAATATTCATCATAAAAGATGATGGTATCATTCGACTATATGAATAACGAACATTCATAATACCTTCTTTCATATCACATGGCCAAAATGGTATTATCTAAATATAAATTATTAAAAATATAATAATTCTTTTTTTTTCGAACGATTGATTTACTTGTTCCGGTTTTATTAATTGCCATTCGTTCTGTTGAATTCCAGAGATTGTTTCAATAATTTCAATTTCAACCTAATATAAACAAAAGTTATCGATTTTCAGAAAAACAAAAATCTATTTATACCGATGATTTATTAATAATAGCCATGGATGGCAAGAGTTTTATAATTTTAGATAAACCAGATGATGTTGTTGTAATATTTATACAAATCTATTAATAATAATTTTGCCACTAAGAATTATATTAATTTCGATTATATTACCGTGTATATTTTATTATGAGATATTTTACAATTAACCATGCCTGTACTTTCGAAAACGTATAAAGAAAATTTCTCTGACCAGTGCGATAGTGAATCTTCTTGATCGACATTATATAAACGAATAGAACTCTGAAATTAGAAAAAAAATTCATTTTTGCACTTTTTTAATAATTTAAATATTATAAACCTTTTTCTCAAATATACTATTATCAATTTTTTTCGTACAGATAAAAAATGGTGAATCATAAATATCGATTAGAGTCTTCTCATTATCGATCTATAATAAAAATAATGTAATTAATTCTTAGAAATTTACAAAAAGTAAACAAACTTCAAATTCAATTTTAAAATTGGTATAATTAAGAATCCAAAATGGTGAATAAAGCATAACACGATATGATTCTTGATATACATCTATACGTAGAATCATTTTCTAAATTAACAATTTTTTTTAAAATAAATAATAATACAATTAATCAAAATGAATACCATTGTATCTTGTGAATTAACTCCATGAAATTGTACCATATGTTGAGTAGGATTACTATGAGGTTTTACATGTAAATCAATTGATTCTGAAATCCATTTCTTATTGTTATGTAATGGAATCTAATATAGATTAAAACTTTATTTAGAAATAAAGAACGGATATAAATAAACATACCGTAAAAATCAGTTGAGATTTTTTATTACCGGATGTCGCATGATACAATTCACCTGATTTCAAATCGATTGGATCATCATTCTTTATATATTATTCAATGAATATCAAATAAAAACCCAAAATTTCTACTCACATCAATGGAACATTCAATATTAATTGGTAAAAGATTAATTAAATAAACAGCTAGTTTAATATATATATGAAAACAAGTATGAATAGATTCACTGGTATTATCCGAATATCCATCAATTGATTCTTTATAAATCTAAACATGTATATCTATGAAAAGAATTTCATCTTGAGGGTGTGGAGTGTATGATAAATGAAGACAATACCAGCACCCACCCTCACAGTAAGTCGTATGAAAAAGAAAAACTTACGACAAGATGAATTTCTTCATTATTGTTTTTCTTTAGTGTACGATCGACTGTAGTTTCATTTATCCAATCAAATGAAATAAAATCATTGATTTGTTCTGTTGAATCATTTCTATTTTGAATTAATAATTACAAATCAAACGGAATAAGAATTTTTTTTTCTTACTCATCAATACTAATAAACAGACGAGAACTTGAACGCATATATAAGGGTTGAATTGGAAGATGATATTCTTCATTGACTTCAAGTCGACATAATTTATGATATTTTTTTGTTTCAATTGAATGAACATCTAAGATATTTAGTGGTACAATAGTTCTATTATATATCTGAAAAAATAAATCAATATAAATCAAACAAAATTTTCAGTTTATACTTTAATGATTGAACCGAGAATAATTTGATGATGATAATTAGAAATTTGAGAATCATAAAGCATTTGAATAGGCCAATTGACTAAAGGCGATGGATTTAATTCATATATCTGTTTCGATGTTTGATTAATATCTATCTTTCGTTTATGTTTATTAATCTTAAAATATTAAAATGAATTAAATTTTAACTAAAAATTCAATTACTTCAACAGAAAATTCTTGTCGTCTTTTGGTAATCTGTTCCTCAATAGCAGGAAGATGAGTAGCAGTTAAACGTTCATTAGAAACCTTCATTGGAATGATTTCTCCATGTTTGACTTTAATTGGCATTTCGAATTTATTATTCTCACCCAAATTTACTTGAATACCATTTAGATCATCAAGAAGAATATCATAACCAGTTAGATTATATAAAGATAAGATTGATTTATCAATTATTAATAATTCGTATTTATAAGTATTCATAAATATTTTGAAAAGATATTGAACAAGATCAAAAGTTGTTTTTGTAAATATTACACTAAGTAAATGTTCAGCTCGTATATGAATTTTATTTTTTGCATTAAGAATATTTGTAATATCTTTTGATTCTTCTTCAGTCATTGATATGGAATTTTCATGAGAACTCAAACATCCGCACTAAAATCAAATCGATACACAAAAATTTCTTTTGAGAAATTCAGTCAACTCACTTTTTTAGGTTTTTGTCGATCGAGTATACACTGAAATAAAACAAAATCATGATTCGGATACTATAAGTTGTATATATTTACCTCATTTTCATCTTCTACCTATAAAAAAAACGTTAATCTTCGTTTTATTTATTCATTAAAAACAAAAATCTTACAGCTATAGTAGAACAAGTAATACACCATGGAGAGATAATTTCACCACGATCATTAATAATAGGTTCAATTACTGATTGCCAAGCAAGTATAGAATCATTGAATACAGCTAATTCAATTTGAATTCTTGAAGTAATACTCATCTAAATATACAACGTAAATACTTAATGATTAGAATATATGTTCTTACATTACTAGACCAGTTCTTAATATCGATAGATAGATCCGATAGACATAAAGCGATCACTGGTTTTGTTATTAAATCTGAATCAAGTTCAAATTTAACTTCGATAAGTTTCAAATTAAATTTCAGCTAAACATACGAATTCAATTAGATAAGAAAAGTGGGGATTTTTATTGTTATTACTTGTTGTAAACGATGATTTTTGATTTGATCTTCCTCATGCGAAGAAGTTTCCGTTGTTGTTTTCACCTCATTAGTTTGATCTATATCAATATCTAGAATGATTGATTATGTAAAGAGACAATTTATTTGAACAAGTTGACAGACCTTTAAGAAACCAAAATGATGCATCATTGAGAGGTTTTGGATTCAATAAAGATTTTGAATTAATTTTCTCTATTCTATCTGAATTATTTTCCTAAAAAAGAGTTAGATGAATTTCGATTAAATCATAGGCGAGATTATATTACTTGACTTTTATTTATCGAATTTATCATATTAAAAATTATCCGAATGATAGTTGGAGAAATATTAGCAATAATATCTCCAATATGCACATCAAACTTTTGATATGTCGAGTTCATACGTAAACCAATAGAAACATTCATCGGTTGCAAAATCTTTATAAAATAATCAAAGTGTATAAAAATTCTAACATTTATCTTACTTGATATTCGATTTTTGAATTCTTTAAATCAGCCAAATCAGATGTATAAATAGTTATATCTTTGATTGAACTATATAAATGTGTTTCTGCATTGATAATGTTCATTCGTATTTGATAAGAGAACTAAAAATGTTTACAATTATTTCTTCGAATTCTATTTTTTTTCTTCAATCTTACATTGAGTACAAGACATTTTGAATTAATACGATATTGCTTAAACCAACATATACGAGAAGTTTTGATTAAAATATTAATTCTCGTTTCAGTATTGGATGAAACTTGATTCGATGAATGATGTACTGAGATAGATTTATTCGGTGATGATTGAGGTAAAGTAAAAAAATTCTTTAATATCATTAAACAATCAGAACTTAACCATAGATAAAAACTCTCGAATTGAGCATTTACTATTTATATAAAAATATAAAAAAAATAATTTTCTAAATTTGTTTTTACTTACTCTGTCGAATATTTATCGCAGGAGTTTCATTATTTGGTTTACAATCAATAGTCATAGTAAACATTGGAATATTCTGATCTACATTAAAATTTCGATTGAATAAATGTGTTTCACTATTTGATGGATTTGTTTTACGTAAATCGTCTAACACAAAATTTTGAATTTGACTTTTAATATTATAACTTAGATGAGATGATTGTTGAAAATGAACTTCGATCATTTCAATTCTCATACTAAGAAATTCGAAAGTTTTATTTCGATTTGTTTGACGAACAGTGGGGTTAAATTCATCAAGAAAAAGAGTAATAGTAATATTTTTAACTTCACAGTCGATTTGTATTTTCATTGAAGTTTTATCATCTAATGAATTCGTTTGTTTTTCAATTGATTTTTCATTCTCGGATTGTTCTTTTATGACCGGTAATGAAATTTTCTGATTAAATATTTCAGAAAAATTCTTTTGATATATTTTCATTAGACATGAATAATCATCTTTCGATATGGTCACATCCATTATTTCACATTCGATTTTAACTGACATCCCCGGTTGATTTTGATCATCATTTGAATGTAAGCGTCGATTGATACATGTATGAAATTCCGCACATTTCACTAGAATAATATCACCGTTTATTTCATTGTTATCATTTAGATTAATTCGACGAGATAAAGAATTTTTAATAATTAATACTTGTTGTTCGATACAAGATTGATTAACATCATCGAAAAAATCAGTTTTCAATATCAATTCACCTAAATCAATAAGAACTCCTTCATTTGCATAAGTATCTACTGGAATAAAAATCGTTGGTAAATTAAGAATAATATCAAAACGAATTTTAAGATTTTGTAATATATCATAACTATTAGTATTCGTTTCACCAGATGATCCATTCATTTGACATATATTATATATATTTAAAAATAAATCCATATATTTATAGAGTAAAATAATATTTATCTTATTTAAATTCATATTAATATCAAAATCAGTTTCATCCAATTTCTTTTCACGTTTTGCAGAATAAATATATGTAGTTAAATCAAAACCTAAGATTTGTATTTCATGATTTTGTCGAATAAGAAAATTATGATATCGTTGACGTGCATTAAGATCAGATAGATAAATATCATTAAGAATTAATTTAATTGTATTTTTTCGAGGTAGTTGACTGTAATTGATAATAAATCCTTGAAATTGAATATCGAGTAAATCTGTTTCGATAATTATTCGAAATAATTCAAGGTTAATTTTAATTTCACATGTTGATCGATCTGAAATTAATTCTGTTTTATTTGAATTTGATTTTTTTTCGGATTGTTGTTTCTTAGATATTAATTTCTTCATAAGATTATTTTGAAATTGAACAACAGACATAATTGCTTTGATTTGAAGCATAATAATAGGTTTACTAATATGTATACAGACTCTATTTTCAATACGATCATAAGGATCAGAATAGAATAATGGATTTTCAGGTGAAGTAAATAAACATTTTGCGATAAATAATTTTTCATTGTGTACATTTGAAAATAGTTGAAGTGGTTTCTTCTCATTTGTTAGAAATTGTTCATGAATGATAATAATATTAGTAAGAGATATATTTAGATTTGCATCATATGTTTTGATGGTTGTTTGAGCATTAATTGAAGTAAATGATATTCGAATAAATGGTTGAGTTTTATTAGATTCATCCGATAACGATTGATCAATAAGAAAATCAATCTATTGATAAAAACTTTTTCATTTTGAATACAATAGATAAATGTTATACTTACATAAGGAATATTTAGTGCAGCTTCAACTTCGTTA
Organism: Adineta steineri; assembly: GCA_905250115.1. Classification (NCBI taxonomy): domain Eukaryota; kingdom Metazoa; phylum Rotifera; class Eurotatoria; order Adinetida; family Adinetidae; genus Adineta; species Adineta steineri. Next base: position 130,222 of record CAJNOI010000111.1, read on the forward strand.
AGCTGTATATTTGAATTAACTTGTTGTCTATTATCTGTATTTTGCGAATTTTTCTTTGTTTGTACCATTTGATCGATTGTTTTATATAATTTTTTCGTATCTTTTTCAGGTATTATGTCATCAAATATAAATAACTATAAGATAAAATAAAATGGAAAAACTTGTTAGCGCATTTCCCCGTTGGGACTAAAAATGTGGGGGGTTTGTTGGCGAAACTATAATGGACATTCGCCAATTGGCGAAAGTTTAGGCGCGATTTGGCGTCAGTCCAGTGGATTTTTGTCAACTGTAATGACACTGGCGAAATTCAGAAATCTCGATTTTCTCGAAAGGGTGGGTGATATATCAACCTACATGCTTTTTACAGACATTGGAATGAGTTTGTACTCAATGACCTTTGGCGCCGATTACTAAGGTCTATAATGGGAGCCGAAAAACTTAAAATTTATGTGAGATTTAGAAAAAGATTGTGACTAACTTCTTTAATTGTTTCATCCTTTTTTAATGAATGCCGTGTTTCGGGAAATGAGATTGATCGAATTTGATTAATAATTCTGACGAAAAATAGATCAGACAATTGTAAATTTATTGCTGATATTTGTCCATCGATTTTCCAACTAGAAAATTTTTAGACGAAAATTTCAAATGAGGATTGATAGAAATAACATACAGTGGTGAAATTGCATCATTTACATATATACATTTGAGTACATCGAGATCAATTGTAAATGGTTTGATTAAATGCATCGAAGATTCTCGATCATTATCTATTAATATTAATATTTTAGAAAATGAATGAATATAATTAAAATTTTACTTGATTTGATATAATGAAGTTGAATATTTTCTACTCGAGCTTTTATCGGAAAATATGGCGAATCAACAGTACTCTAAAAAACAATCAATACCGAATTAATAAACATGGAATTTTATTTAATACTTGAGCATCTTCAAATATATCTTCATCTATCTCATCAATGGTACTCTAGAAAACAATCAATACTGAATTAATAAATATTGAATTCTATTTAATACTTGAGCATCTTCGAATATATCTTCATCTATCTTATCAACTTGAATAGAACCACCTTGAACTGTAAAATTTCCAAAATCTAGACAAATACTTGAACATTCACTAGAAAATAATATTAAAAATTCTCTATCATATATATATTTTTTTCCGTCTTACTTATGATAGACACCATTATCAGGTAAGATAAAATAAGCTGATTGAAAATCAATATTAACATCTAAATCTTTTATATTTCGAAAATTATAATTCAATAAAAATTTCAATCGATGTCGAATATCTGTATAAATTGTATAAGCTTTCTTTCTCACTCTAAAAACAAATTGAAAATTTCATACAAATCAATAATAAATTCTTTTTTTTATATATATACCCTCTTAACTGACGACGAACACCAGGATGAAAACAATCGATTAATCTATTAAGAGTTATCTATCAAAAATTCATAGAAATTAATAAAAAAAAAATTTCTTCTAATCAATCATACTATATCATAGATAATCTCGAATGATTTTGATATTGCATTTATACGATAATCAATATTTGTATTCGATGGATATGTTTCAAATTCGATATGTAATAATTTTTGAGATGGACATTCAATTTTATTAATACATTGAATTAGATTTTTATCTTCTCCATACATTTCTAATGAATCCATATCGATAATTACTCTAATTTAAATAAAATAATGAGAAAAATCGGAAAATTATACATAACTAACAAAAAAGCTGAAGTAGCTGGACGACGTTGATAATTTAAATTCGTATTCGATACAAGAAGTTGAGCAATCATTGTTAATCTATCAAAAAATAACATAAAACAAAATTTGAAATAAATAATTATCGTTACTGTGAATCATTATCGTTAACATTCGACCAGACATTAATTTCAAGTAAATTTAATTCAATTGAAAGATCAATATCAACATACTAAAGTCCAAATATTAGTCATTAATTCATACTAAGAAGTATTTACTTCTTCTGGATATATTGATAAATTATGATCATCAGTCGCATTGTTCAAATTTATTTCTTCATCCAAGGTCATAACATTGTCAAGATCTATTCAAAATAGAACGATATCGATATTCCGAGTTAATTTACCTGTATTGTTATTATTTGAATTATCACTCCACGAATGAAATAATCTATCCCACCAATATTTTTGTTTTTTTTCAACCTTATTCTTTTTAATCTAAATAGTAGAAATGAAAAAAAAAATTATATATTGAATTAAGTAACATATTATTTCAGACGTCAAGTTCGACATTCCGACGAATAAAAACTAAATTTAAGACATCGATTTGTTTTTCTAATTTCTAAAATATGAACGAAAAAAAATATTTTTTGAAATTAATTTCGATTTTATCTTACTCGAGCACGTTGTTTCTCAATTCTAGTTGCTTGTTCATCACGTTCTTTAAAATATAAAGCATGATATTCACGACATCGATTTAAATTCTCTCTGATATTTTCCCATTGATAATATCCTAGACGAGGTCGAACTACTTCATTTACAACAACAGCGTAGGCAAATTTCCAACTACAAAAATAATTGAACAAATTAAAAAAAAAATTTTTGAATTTATTTTTACCGTCGTAAACTTGGTTTAGTTGTTTCAATCGATTTGTAATATTTCTTATATTGTGATTGTAATTTAATATTATCTCGAAGTTCCAAAAGATCGAGTAAATCCGAATACTAAACAAATGAATAGATCAATAATAAAAAGCAAATCATTTCGTCTAACCTGATCATGAGTAATATTTAAATGAATCTGTTTAAAATCAATTTTAACATCAAGAATAGGTCGAACATATTCCTGTTGATTAGGTAATGTTGCAATCTTTAATTTTGCTTTAATATCTGATGGTCGTAAAACTACAAAGAAAAATATATTCAATGAAATACTTAAGAATATCGACAAGTAGTGTAGACGGAGATACTGTTTCGTTATCATTTCTGCTGGTAGCACAAAGTTAAATGATTGCGTTGTATATCGCAATTTTCAAAGCTTTTTATAAGACAAAAAAAGTACGTCTATCAACCACTTTTGGATAATCCGAAGTAATATACACAAACTTACTATAGTTCATATTTTCCATAGATGTTTCATTATTTCTCATAATTTTTGCATGTAAATCTTCCTGTATTAAAAAATATATATGCTTAAAATAAAATAAATCTTGTAAGCATACAATAGGATTTTCTTTTGATTGGGATTTAACATTGCAATTCCAATAGATAGAAAAAGTATTCAATTCACCAAACTAATATCGAATTAAAGTATACAGATTTAATTTCAAATATAATAATAATTTTTACTTTATAAATAACTGCTGAATCTTCTATTAATTTCATATGTTCCCATTCATTATTTGTTGTCTACATAGAAAACGGAGAACAAATATTTGATTTTTGAAATAATATATCTACTTGAAATTTAATATAGTTGAGAGTAATTCCAAATATAAATGGTCGATTAGGTTTTGTTATTTTATCATCGAAAGAAATATGAATATTACTTATAGAAAATTCGAAATGACGAATAATATGTAATTGTAAACGTTCGAGAAATGTATCACTCTGTCTTGGAGATCTTTTTGATCTTACTAGAAAAAAAAAGAAATTTATTCAAAGAAAAAAAATAGAATAGATCTTATTACCAAATTCTTCTTGTTCTTTACGAAATTCTTCTATTTTATGTACTTCTTTCATTTTAGCCTTATATTGTTTTTTTTCTTCTTGTTCAGCATTATGTTTAATTTCTGTATTTGGTTCGGCAATTACATAAAAACCATCGATAATAATATTAATAGGATGATGATATAAATGTTTCCAAGAAATATGAAATGATAATTTTTCTAAATATTTTATTCAATTTTTTCAGAAAAAAATAAAAATAACAACGTACGAATATATCCAGTTATTATTGAAACAGGAATATTGAAGTTAGCCTATTATTATAAAAAGAAAGCACAAAATACGTTGTATTTTAAGTACAAATAAAAAGGTTTACAAGTGCATCGGGTTTGATGTTAAGATTTTCTAGAGTAACATTACCTAAAATTTACAGATAAAATCAATTGTCTTACTGCAAGAAGAAATCTAACCATGCCATAAATCAAATTTAAGATTTTGAGTATCCAAATTTTGAATATAATTTCCTAAATATTTATCAATTAAATAAATAATTATTCGTTTGAATATCATATTAATATGTATTATAAAAACGATCGACTTTAATTTGAATGTAAACAACTTTCATTACTAAATAAAATCAATCGAAAGCGAAAATGTACAAAAATAAATGACGTACGAAATAATTTTTCGTTAATAATGACTCACGGTGGGCGTTAAGTATATCGATACACATGTGAAAGAAAGAAAGAAGAAAAAGACGTACGAATAGAATAACAAGTCATCCATAACAACATGTCTCGAAGGACATTTTTTGTCTCTAAACTAAGTAATGAAACGATATTGAGTCAATCATTTAATTGTTGGTTATTTAAGTTCATCGATCAATTATAGACCATGTGCGCATTTTTTTTTTGTAATTGATCATGAGGTAAAATAACAAGTTAAAACGTAAAGATGTATATGTCGATATAAATCTTTTCTTTTCTTTTCTTTTCTCTCCTTTAATATATTGTGATGTTAAAAGAAAAGAAAATATGTAAGCATGTGAATATTTAAATTAGTCTTCACTTTTTATTCAAGGATAAAATGTGAAGGACTTGTTCATTCACACTTTCAAGATGTTTTATTTGATACATGAAATTTTATTATAAGTAAAACTCAAGAAAATTATTTCGAAAAAAAAAATCACATATGATACAATCAATAAATAAGGATTACGGATTAGCCAGTGCATAAACGTCGCTGGATGTTAATTCTCGTGAGTAAATTCTTAATTCATCTATCATTCCATAGAATTGTCCGACGGCGACATTGCCATGGGCACACGGCAGTGCAGCTGAAAATGTTGTTCCTACTGTAATCCAATCAGGTAAACTTGATGCAGAATAAGTAAATGGAATCGATGAACCAATTAAAGTTCCATTAACCCAAAGACGAACACCATTATCCATACTGTATGATGTAACGATATGAGTCCATACACCTAACTGAAGAATAGGTCCTTGAATAGCTACTATAGATAAATTCCAACTTTGTCCAATAATTTCATCGGATGAAGATAAACCCAACATAGATATACACCATAATGTTCCATTTGAACTAAATAAATGTTATTTATATTTATTCTTAACAAAAATTGCTCTTTTTTACCTTCCTGATACATGTACTAGAGTTCCACCTCCACTACTAGATAATGCTTTGTTTACCCAAAGTGATATTGAATAAGATTGACCGGATACACCCAATGAAGTAAATGCACCTGCTTGAAAATATGCACCAGAAACATTGAACAAAATGGATTGATTGACATAGCCCGCTGTAGAGCTTATACCAACGCCTGTCTAAGAATACAACAAATTTATATTATATATTTAAATTAAGAAATATTTTGTAGATATAAATAATCAATCAAAGTTTTATGTAAATTTCTTTTTAACTTACTCCATTAATTTTGAGAGGACCCAAATCATAGTATGAACCATCATCGAATGAATAATAAGCTGCGAGAGTTGCATCTGTTAAAATTTCTAATGCAGTCTTAGCTCGTGATACATATTCCATTTGATCGATATAGCCTGTCCAAAATGCAGCCGGTGTGGCAGTACCTGTATTATTAATTGCTCCAATAGTTATCGCTCCGCTTGTTGCTTGAAATGGACTTGATGTATTATGTGTACATTCGAGAATTCCATTCACATAAATATATTGTGTTAGAGCCATATAATCATAGACAAATGCAAAATGATACCAACGATTAATCGAGACGATTGTTGAACCGACACAATCATTATTAAAAAATGCAAAATAAGTTCGATTTTGTCGTATCATTAAGTACATGCACATACTCGTACTGGTTGTTTGACACATACCCAACATTAAATTATCGTAATTATCTAGAAAGATAAATTGACTCTATCTTGCCTAAAGATCTCTTCAGTTATAAGAAACTGATGACTTACCTAAATTGATTGGATAAGACCATGTTTCCCAAGTTAAACTTGTATTTGTCATATCTTTATAATTTGATACGAGAACATATTCAGAGTTTGTTCCATTGAGAAATAATGCCGATCCATAACCAGTGTAGCCAGGTGAAACAAAGCTGGCACCGTTCATACCGATACCATTGTATACATTATACAGATCATCGAAATTGGAATCAAACGACCAGAATATATACGAGAGTGGTACGGCAGATGTCGTAGCTATTATATACGGAAAAATAGAAATCAACTGATCAAATTTCTTTTATATTTTTCTTAATATTGATTCACTATAGCAAGACACGATCCGATAAACTCATCTTTTTCAGTTACATCGCAAAAACAACCAATAATTCATTTATACTACTATACATGTCGGGTGAGTTATTCTCTATAGTGATTTACTTGTAGTAGATGTTGTTGTTGTGCTTGTCGTTGTCGATGTGCTTGTCGTTGTTGATGTGCTTGTAGTTGTCGTCGTCGTAGTTGTTGTGCTGGTCGTTGTTGTTGTCGTTGTTGTAGTTGTCGTCGACGTTGTTGCTGTGCTAGTCGTAGTGTGTGCAATGATGTCACTATCTAAAAATGTAGAGTTAATATAATATCCATCCTTAATGACAACCGATAAAGAATTTTCGAAGATAAAATGAGCTATTTTCTCTTGATATTAAGCTGAAAATTTGTGTACTATTCGAAAAATATACTAACTTATTTTTTCAGATTATAAAAATACCTTGGTTGGATCGATCTTTGATATACATGGTAAGTACTGCTGCTAGAGCAATACCAACAATCAAAGCTCCAAGAATCACACCGAACAAAACAGGTCGTATATGCATACGACCGCTAGCTGAAATACATTTAATTAATAAAATATCATAAATAATAACGAATTTCATACTTGTATACATATTGTTAATAATCTTAGGATGCTTCTCCATTAATTCGATCTTGTTTGGCTCTAACTCTTGTTCTGTGAACCATTCACTTTTTCCTACGATCATGTCGAATTGCAAGAGTTTGCTTTATTACTGACTTCTATCTAGAAAATTCTTCAAATGAAATGAATTGAAAGTAGAAACACTATTTATATCGAAAAAAAGACATGACACTTTAAATTTAAATTTTTCTGTATGATGAGTGAAAACGTCTAAGTTTCAATTTAATTAGTTATATTCTTTCTTATATTGATTTACACGAAACCTGTATTATACGGTTGTCGCACTTTGGTTTAGTACCCGTGCACTATTTAATCAATTATTGTTGCGAAAAGAAAATGAAAAAGAAAAGAAAATTATTATTGGATTTTTATTCGTGTCGCGCCATTTGAAATGAAAAAAAAAAAGAAAATTGATTTTTCTGTAATGCTTCATTAGTATGGTCTGATATTTAGAGATAGAAACACAAATAACATTAATTCGTGTATGACTATCATACTCTCAAATTTCTTGTTGAAAATGAGTGCGAAAGTAAAAAGTATCACACACATTATTGTTGTTATTATGCTCGTATTTGATATCGGCTTATCGTGGTATATAGAAATCGAAATCAATTAATTATAGTGAGGATTAAGCAAAAATAAAAAAAAATAGGGGACACCCGGGATTGAACCAGGGACCTCTCGATCTGCAGTCGAATGCTCTACCACTGAGCTATATCCCCATGATGAAGCTTGGTAAAAACTAGTTATAAGAAAATATAATGATAATAAAGTTTATATGATGCAGCCGCGCACATCCACACCTCGTTTTAAAGACAAGGTTGATATATTTTTCTATCAAGTGTATCATTAACAGCAACATGAGCTTTAATTGTAACTATCCATTTTTCAATTTGACCTGGCATTCGAAGATATAATCGACGATTATTTAATATATAAATTGTATCACATTGTCCATCGGCTCTTGAAAAATATGGATCAAGATTAAGATTTTCACTAGTCTGAAGTACTATTATTCGTCCTAAATTTAATCGAACACATATAATTGCTTCTGCAGTTGGAGATTGACATGAACGTGTAAAAAATATATCTTTTCTAAGATGTAAACAATCTTTTGCTGGACCAGTAGAATATCCATAAGGAAAACCATTTTGAGCAATTTCAAAAGCTTCTTTTGAAGTTGTTTCATAATAAGCAATAAAAGATTTCTTCTCATCATCACTTAGATTTGCTACATCTATATCATGTTGAACTCCAAGTGAATGATATAATAAAAAATGATGAAGACTTTGTGATTTACAATTATTTTCTTGTTTACATTTTGATCGACGAAAATTATCAGAAGTTTCATCATTTAATAATGAACTATGTATAAAACGAAGATGACGACGATGTGTCTTAGTTATCATTGGTGGAGTAGTTATACTATAAATTCCATTTGTATTTCTTGAATCAGTAGGATTATAATTCCATAAACGAAAAAAATGAATAAATTCTAAAATAATAACAATTATTGATGATACAAGAGCAAATCCAGCAACAACAGCATAGGCAGTACATTGAGATTGAAAACGAGCTGAACAAGAGGCACCAATAACAAAGCAAATAAATCTTAATATAAATGAAGAAACAATAAATAAAATACGAATAAGTAAAATAGCTTGAGGACGATCTTTATGAAAATCAAGTCGAATACATGTCATTGTACCAATATTCCATAAATATTGAGCTGAAGTTGTTTGATGAATTAATGGTTGAATACAATGATGCATAATAACATAAATAATATTACATATTATTAATGGAACTGATCCAATTAAATCAAATATTAAAATGGGTATAAGAAAATTTCTTGTACTTGAATTACTTTGAGATAAATCATTACTAACTAAACTTAATCGAATAATAAAAAAGATTAGTTCAAAGATATTGAAGACAATCATAGTTTTATATCGTTTTCTATCATTATAACAATTAAACGGAGAACGACATAGAGAAACCATTTTTGTGATATAATGTATTCTCTCGTATGGCAGTTTTTTATTTTTTGACTAGGATGTTGCAAGAGAAAATAAAGTTGGAAGTTTTTTTCTTTTTTTGAATAATATAGCAACGCAAACAAACAGAAAGAAAGATTTTAAATGTTGCCATGAAACATTTTGTCGGGGAAAAACCAAGTTGAATTTTATTCAATGATATAAATTCTTTGCGAAACTTGGAAATAACAGACAAACGGTATTTTTTAAATGATATAATGATTCTCTTTTTTTTCTTTGTAGATTAAATAAAATTTTAATGTTGTTAAAAAATGATGTGACACGTTACCATTACTTGATAACGTTACATACAATATGTTCGATAGCTTTTATTATACGTTTTATCGTTTTATGTACTGATTTATCGTCAGCTAAAAAAGATTCGATAGCTTTTCCTATAATAATATTACTATTAGAATTAGGTTCATCGTTTGTTACTTTCATTGCAAATTTATGTTATGTATTTCTTCGTTATATTGGATCAATTTTATTTGAATCTGATCGTGAAAATGTTGGATGTTGTTCTCAATCATTTGCTTGGAATCTTTCGACATTAACATGTTTTCGTTGTGAATGTTATCTTGAATATCCTCAACTTATATCAATAACTCGATTTAATATTTTAATTGCATTTGAAATAATACGATTTATAGGATTTATTCTTGCTTGTGTATGTGCTAGCCGGTATTCACCGATAGGGGTAGGTTATGCAATTTTAGCTGCATTTTCATTTATACCTTCACTATGGCTATTAATTGTTGAATATTTACATTATCGTCGTTTATGGTTTCATTATCATCCAGATGTTTCATCTGATGAGAAGCGGGAATATGATAGTCATCATTTACGTTTTTTACCATTAGCACTTACAAATGATCAACAAACAAGTTATTGGCAAAAATCTCGATGTAATAAAGGAAATAATTGTTTATCAAGAAATCTTTATCATGTAATTATGTATCATTCAAGTAACACAAGATATCCACCTGAACAAACAACAGATGGTCAAATCGTTATTGGTTTCCATCAGACTAGTCACGCTTCTGCTGCATCTATTGCTAAAACAAACTTTAAACCAGGACAAAGTGGATGGATTGGACCTGGTATATATTTTGCAACGTCACTTGATCATACAGAATTTAAAGCAAATCAGTTTGGAGCATATATTTGTGCTAAAGTAAATTTAGGTAAAACAAGACGTATAACTGCTCCACAACAATGGCCTTCTACGGAAGAGTATGACACAGTTTATTATCAACATCCTATAGGTGCTGATGAATTTTGTGTTCATGATCCAAAACAAATTCTTTCATGGATTATTCTGATTGATCAAGATCCAAATAAGCAATTATTAGAACAAAGAAATATTCTACCGCTATCATCAGGAAAATATATTGAAGATCGTTTGGAAGACATTACTTATAGAGGATGTTTCATTTAAAATATCACAGAATATTTTTTTTCTCGACTATATCATTCTAATTAACTATTACCGTAGTTTATTGTCATGTAAAGAGAAGAGCAAGAGAAATATATTTCAGACAAGTTAATACTGTGAAATAATTTTATCAAAGGAATGAAGAGAAAGGAAGTAATGCATGCACTTTTTTAATGTATTTTTCCACGTGTAATAATTCTTCTAATAAACAAACATTTCTTTTATAGTTTTTTGCAAAATAAATACAAACTTGCATCATACAAAAAAAAGAATTTCAATTGCAATACGCAAGAAAATCAAAGTTGATATTTCAATCGATGGGAGGTGTGACTGGAAATTTGTAACGCCTATTTTTTAATTTTTATGTCTCAGCGACGATATTGTCTATTATTTTCTAAAATTTCTTCTGAATAGCGGGCGTTATTATGTATTTTTCTCTGTACAAAATAAAAATAGAACAAACTATTTAAACTACTCTGATTATTTGTATAAGCAGAACATTAATAAAAGGCATATTTTTATTGATTTATTTTACTATTAAACTTTAAATCGAAATAATGTTTTCACAAAATTGTCTCTTAGATACCAGTCGTTGTGAACCAATTCTAATTCATTTATTGTTGTTTCACCAAAATCATAATCTTTGAAATTTTCAAGTATTTTTAAAAATTCTTCTTTTGCCGTAAAAGGTTTTCTAAATCGAACCACAGTAATATGAGCTGTTTGAAGAGAATATCGTTTATCTATACTTTGCTGAAGTGGAGAAGCTTTAAATACTGTTCTCATATCATTTCGAAGTTCATCGAGAACTTGCTGTTGTGGAAATCCTTGAATCATAATACACGATGGTGATGCAGTTATACCCTTGAATTTGATTGTAATATTTTTTTGTGATGATAAACATTTTTGAATAAGATCAATATAATCTTGAACGACAATCTGATTTAAATCAAATTCTTCATAACAAGCAATAATCGGCATTACAGTAATATGCATATCTGAAGATGGGTAATAATATTGTTCTGGTTCGATCGCTTGTAAATCAGCAAGAAATTTCAAAATTCGATGCCTTACTTGTTCATCAGGTCTAACCAAAAGTGTGATGCCAGATCTTTTATCTAATGATGAATCTATTTGATCATCCATTTCATATTGATCTGATTTGATTTTTTGAATACTATCATTATAAAGTTTATTATAAATATTAATCAGTTCTATTGACATTGATTTTCTGTTAATAATAAAAACGTGATTGAAAAATCGGCTTTAAACTTTGTTTAGAGTAAATCTCCCACAAATTATCAAATTCTGTAACGTCGTGGATTCGATTCCTATATTCAATTTTTTTCCACTTACTTTTTTCTTGATATTGTACTCTACATGTGAAAAGAAACGATGAATAAGAATAAAAAGAATAATAACAAAGACAAGATATGTAAAGAACGCAAGAGAAAAAATATGAAAAAGCAAATTTTTTCTTGTGTTCTTTCTATAGGGTTTGTCTCTCATTGTCTGGCTTTTAATAGCCTAGTATTTGTTCTATAATTACTCTTCTGTCTATGATATATGTGAAAGAACAGAGAAAGAAAAATTTTTTTCTTTATTGAAGTTATGTGGTAAGTTACTCATCATTCCAAGTGCTTGTAATATAAACAGTACAGAATTTTTTTCTTTTCTCTTCACATGTTTTTTCTATTGCATAATTATTCGTTTCAGTTTCTTTCAAATTAGAAAAACAAAAAGGAAGTGATGAAAAAAAAACTCGGAAGAAGAACGAATATATGATGCTGATTGATAATTCTCACTATTACACATCCTATTTGAATTCTGGATGATAACTATGTTTTGTTAGTCGATTAAATTTTATTTTCATTGAATAAAAAAGAAGAAAGTGTTCGTCTATTGATAAATGATTATATAAGAATTTCATGTCGCGTAGGTGTTGTTCTTGTTCCTGGCCATATACGGACAACTGTTCCAGGTGAAAACATCCGTATATTTGTATTCATAAAGCCGTTTGCTGCAGCAGTTACATCGAAAAGAACAACTTTTTGTTGATTCAAAGCTGTACGAAAATTGGCTCGAGCATATACTCGTTGGTCAGGTTTGGTCAATTCTACATGATTAACATGAAGTCCAGGGTAATGTAGAGTTAACCATGCAGTAATTTTTTTCAAAGCAATCTCAGGATCTCGCTCGTTTATTGTAACTGCTCTTGGACGTCTCGCTTCATCCACCAAGATTTGTTGATAATTCCAATTATAAAATGAACTAGAATAATAAAAACAAATTTATTTGATCGAATAAATTTTGAAAAAAAACATACTTGAATGTCATTAATAAAAACGATGAAATAAAATAAGAAGGAAACTAATATATTTCGTTATTCTTTATATATTTGAAAAAGAGGTAACTTATAAAATTTCCAATTGACGATGAAATCAAATGTAAGACTATTCACTTGACTGATTTTTATATATCACTAATAAAATGAAAAAAAAAGAGGAAGAGAGTAATGACTTTAGGTGAAAACAACATGATAAAAATGACTCAAATGACAGAAATGACAAAAAAATAGTTTGTAATTAGTTTTCTATAATAAACTAAATATAATATAAGAATATTTCTGAACAATGATTTACTTGTTTGTTCGAGAAATCTCATAGTACCGAATGCATTACACATATATATCAACTATTCTTTTTTTTTGTATAAATAAATATCAATTATTGATAGTCTCTTGCGAAATAAATTTTGTGCAGAAAAGGTGAGTTTAATTTTGTTTTCTCATTTGTCGACTATCTTCGAATAGTGGAAATTCTTTAAATATAAGTCACAAGTAAAACACATTGTAATAATTTTCTATATTAGAAAATGTTGTGCGTATATAATTATGTTTTTTATGTAATAGTTATGATTCACTTTTGTTCTAAAAACACACCATTTTTGATCCATTAATGCTTTTTTCAAACATACTTTCAACAAATATCTCGTTAAAAAGAATAATAATATTATATTTATTTAATGAAAAGACATCAAAATCTTCAATTAGCTGTATCAAATGTAATGTTTAATACATTTGAAAGTTTATTGGTAAAAATAATAAATGCACGATTAGTTAACAGCCACAAAGTCAATCAAAAAGCGCAATGCAAGTGCGCATAGTCAAAGAATAAATGCGTAATAGCAAGGATAATGAGTCAGTACACGAAAAATATTAACATATGAAGCATGATTATGAAACGTATTATTTTTTTTGATGTGTAGAAAGAGAAAAGATATAAGAATATCATGCGTCTAACAATGAGTATTTGACGTCAAACATATAAGATGCATCCTATCAGAATAGTATATGTATAGAAAAAAAAAGAATGTACGCAATATCTGTTTTATTTTATTATTATTTTGTCTCTTCTATTATCGATAATTATACATGTAAATATACGAAAAACTATTGTTGTATATTCAGTATATGAAACGAATATCAACAAGTAAGTACGATGAGAAATTTACACTCGACAGCAGAATGTAATAATATTCGTTACTACTTACTTTATATATGATCAATATTTTGTCATTTATTTTTATTTACTTAAATATATTTTAATTAGAAATTCGAAATATACAACAATAGTTATAAGAGATTTATATACTAAAGAAGTAAATAAATTACGCCGAGATTTATCATTGTCTGCTGAATTAGAAGACATATATTCAAAATATACTCCGATGTATAAATGTAAAAAAAAAAAAGAGGTAAGGTATTCTTTGTATCTATGTACTAATATAGACCTTAGTAAATTGTTTTGTGCAGTTAAACTTCAATCAGTCTACTTTTAGATTCCAACTGAAAAAAATCTGTTTTTTCATGGATATGGCGAATTCGAATAGTATTCTTTTACCTGATTTAATCAGTACTTGTCCATTCAAGCTTGAATGCAATCCAGCATATGAATTAGTATCAGATGCAAGAGAAGCTTGGCTTAACTCTCATGGTATTCCGTACAAAGAATCGATACACAAACATAATCTCTTGTCAGCATTATCTATTCCACATTGTAGTCAAGCTAGATTGCGGAAGCGTGTGATATATGGACATTACTTTTCTTGACCGACGATATTCTAGATAGTGCTCCTGTTTCAAACGATGTTGATCCGGAAAAAATATTCGAACAAAACTAATTCATGCGTTTAATTACTGGCTCAAAACACCTGAAGAAAATTTTTTTTATTATCGATGATATTATCAATAAACTTCACAATACAAGTTTACTACTTGATGATATTGAAGATGAATCTTTAATGAGAGGAGGTGTAGAAGCTGCTCATACGATTTATGGAATTCCTTTAACAATCAAACACAGCAGAACTTGTTTGTTTTCTTACTATGCAAGCAATATTTAAATTTGATCATCATCATGTAGGATCTATTCTAGTTGGTAAGTCGTTTGAGTTTCATTCTAAATGATATAGTGAGTTGTTTTTATAAATCACTTGGTTGAATTGCACAAAAGTCAAGGTCTTGATCATTGGTAGCGATATAATTATGTGTCCGTTAGAAGACGAGTATTGTCAAATGATTACTGGAAGATGTGGTAGACTCTTTCATTTGGCTATAGAATTTTTACGAGTTTTTTTACCAATGGAATCTAACATCAAGAAAAATGAATTGATTGATGATTTATGTCAAGCTCTCGCATTGTTCTTTCAAATTCGAGATGATTATTGTAATTTAATTTCGGAAAAATATACACAAAACGAGTCGTACTGTGATGACATAACTGAAGGCAAATTCCCATTTCCAATCATTCATGCTCTTAACACTCATCCACATGATACTCGACTGAGTGACGTTCTCAAACAAGAAGCTATTAAATTATTACATCAATTTGATTCAATCGAATATACACGAAATACATGTCTCACACTAGTCAATAAATTTAATGAACTTATAGATAAACGAGAGGACAATCTTTATCTGAAGATGATTATTAATCAACTAGCTGCTATTTTTCAAGTCCATGCAGAAAATAAAGTGGAATAACTTGAAAAATTCTTCAATAAAATTTTTTAATGCTTTTTCTTTCCTTAGTTATACATTAGTATTTTACTAGTTCGATTTTTTTTGAACTGAATAAAACAAGATAAAAGCTTATACATTTGATTTTATAAGTCGAATAGAATATTGAATAATATATCTTTTTAAACAAAACTCAATCTTTTATTATCAAGCTACATCTGAAACTTCCATCTGATTTGATATACTGTCGAAGTTAAGATATGATTGTTTTTGGTATTAGTGTTCTTTCTTATTTATTCTAATTTTCATTATGAAATTCATGTTATTTATTTTACGTTTTAGTATTATTATTCGCATCATTTTTCTAAATATTTATTTTACTTGAATTATCTGTAATTTATTCTTTGATATTTCAAAACGTTTCCTTAATTCTCTTTATATATTTGTTTTTTGATCTATTTCTAAAATAAAACACAAATATATAAATTGAAAGGTGTAAATCTGAATGTATCTTATTTATCTCACCCACCCGCACACCCACCCACATTCATTACTCACACCCAACTATTCGCCGAAGAAGTTTTTGTTATCGAAAGAAAAAATTTCTTAATTAACGCATAGAATCAGCAAAGAGAAAAAAACTTATTTGGCTTATACGAACACAGAAAAAATTCCTTATGTAAACAAATAGTTCGTTTTTTAACTGTGGACAAAAAATGAAAAAAAATCATTTCATTCGTTTTTTTACAACGATTAATGCTCTTCTTACCAGTTCTGCTAGTGATTGTTGCCACAGCAAAAGTAGCTTGTGAGCATGAATACGCATGCAACATACGAGCATCGTGTGGTTGTTCGACCAGATTGACAATACTTGCAAAGATTGTTGGTGGAGAATCTGCCCAACCGCGTTCATGGTCTTGGATTGTATCTCTATTCGATCATCCAACTAACAAATACTTTTGTGCTGCATCGATCATATCCAATGTTTGGCTGTTAACAGCAGCACATTGTTTTATTCGACGAGATCACTCTGATATTATCGTCCATGCAGGATCCAGTCAACTCAATGATAGTACTCAACATCGACATATCGCAAAAATTATTGTACATCCAGAATTCAACCAACACACTTTTGTCGCTGATATAGCTCTTATTCAACTTACATCACCATTAGACATGACCGATCTATCCATAGCTAAAATATGTTTGCCTGCTATAAGAGGTAAAGACATTGATAACTAGTATCTTATTTGACTAATAGAAGGATAAGTCACCTACAGATTGTTCATACCGGTCGTTACGATCTGAGAATTTATTCAATTTCATTCTATAAAAATTCTTTTCCCACAAAGATGTTTCTCATGCAAAATACTATAATCGAAACTTTTAACTCTGTTTTTATTCCTAGATACAATACCAGACGAAAACGAACCAACAATCGATATGAATGAATATCCACCAGTGAACTCGGCAGTAAGTGCACAATTTCTAATTGTCTAATCCATTGCTTAACAATATCCGTAATTGAGGTTGTCGCAGTCGGTTGGGGAAAACTGGATCAGAATGATCGTTTACCGTCTAGAGAACTTCAACAAGTCACATTGAAAGCAATTCCATATGAAAGTAAAACATGCGAAGACATGATCTTTGATCGATCCGTACAATTCTGTGCTGGTGATGAGATGGGAGGAAAAGGTACAAGCATTCAATAAGAAAACTCTTACAGAGAATATCGAATCTTTTCGCTTTAGACACTTGTCAGGGTGATTCAGGTGGTCCGTTGATGAGATTTACATCAGAAAGACAATGGATTTTGGCCGGTATCACCTCCTACGGGAAACTATGTGGACTTCCCGAATATTCAGGTGTCTATACGCGCGTTACATTCTATATGGATTGGATTAATGCGATAACCAACGGATTAGTTCGCCGCATTGATTTCTCTATAGAAGCTTCGGAAGTTATTAGCAGAGACGATCAGGATCTCTTCGATGACTCTCTTTTTAATATGTGTCCATCTTTCAATCGTCTGCATTTACTTTACATGATTATATCTTTAGGTTTACAGTTGTATTTTTCTCAATCTATATAACAATTTCATGTTTTCCAAAGTCTCCATTTCCTCATTTATTAGATTTTTAAGGACATGCCTCTGATCATTCTATTACATTGTATCATTGTAAAATTTCGAGACATTAAACAAGGTACATGTGGACTTCATTATTTCGTTGTTACTACTAGGGGAGAAGTCCAGGGTGTGGGTGTGGGTGTGGGTGTGGTGTGGGTGTGGGTGTGGGTGT
>CAJNOI010000111.1:148121-180615 GCA_905250115.1 Adineta steineri
GTGTGGGTGTGGGTGTGGTGTGGGTGTGGGTGTGGGTGTGGGTGTGGGTGTGGTGTGGGTGGGTGGGTGTGGATGTTAATTACAAATAAATGTAATACCTGCAGTCACACCTACATCCTTAATATCAACACAATAGATCAAGTCAAATAAATTAACAAATTTATTTATTTTAGAAATAGTTTTATTTACACAATATATTAATTCGATCTATTGCATTTTATCTTATGATTCATTTTATTTATTCATATACACACCATTTAAATACGAAAATACTTTTACACTTTACTTTAATATCTTCTTAGATTATCTCATCTTCAACAGAATCTAAAACTTACTTCTATATGCATCTCAATCGAATCACAAAATTTTATTTTATTATTTTAAAAAATTAAATCGAAACGGATATTTATCAACAGATCAAATTTTATTTAATTATTAAAAAAAAATCATTTCGAATATTTACATTTATTTAGTTTTCAATCAAAATATTTTTACAAAACTTTTTATTATTCATTTTATCATCAGCATCAACAAATTTAATTCAGATCTATTTCAAATTTTTGTATTCGATCATTCCAATAATCGACAACATAAAGATTACCTTGAACATCAAATGATAAACCTGTGGGACCATAATATATTTATTGTATTTCTTAACAAAAAAAATATTTGTTAGTTATTCACTTGATTGATTTTTTAAAGAGGGAAGGACAGATTTTTTTCTTATGGAATAAATTACGAGTAAATATTTCGGTATACTCAAACGATTATTAATTCCATAGCTTCCTACACAATATACATTAATAATCAGAATAAAACCTATGCAAAAAAGGAATAAACAAAGTAATATTTTCATATGAATTAGAAAAATCTAATGTGTTTATTTTTCTTTCTATAAAAAATTTTATGAAAATAAAAATAAATATACTGAAAAAAACATCATTTTTCTTAATATTTTCTATATAAATATACTTCTCATTTCAATTTATTTGTTTTTAATTAAATATTATTATCAATTCTCGATAATTATTTATTACAAAGTTGATCTACTAAAATAGGATGTGGGTGTGGGTAAGATAAGTAATATACACCTACACCCACTCCTTATAACGTATGAAACAGTTACATTTATTGGTGACAATGAAACCTTATAAACAGTGTCTACTACAAGAAATATTTCAAAAATACTCTTCTTAGCGATGTGATGTGTGATTGTGCAATTACATGTTATTGCACAATCGTCATGCAATTCTCGTGCTATAGAAAACTATATAAACTGCTGTTTTACTTCACAAATGATATACAACTTATATTAAAAATATAGTATTTATTAGTATAGTCTGGAAATATTAAGTCATATCAACCTTTTACAACCGTTCTTTTTAAGGTTCTACATATTATAATTCATTCATAATCAGATAATGGTAGCTGTTACTCGTGCTGCGTTAGCTCGTCAACTGCAATCAACAAAGACAACTCGTGCTGTTGTATCACGAGTTGTAAGAAAAAAGTCTACTAAACAAAAGAAAAGAATAGTTAAACAACGTGCAACAAAAACATCTACCACTTCAGCACCATTGCAACCATTTAATGACGTCGCAGGCAAAAGTAATATTACTAATGCCATTGGATATGATCGTTTCGGGAATGCAACAGGAAGAGAATATGATTTGGGTCGAGATGGAGCATTTATGGGGTTTAATGTTTTGATTGCACAATTCTATTGGGATTCTCAATTTAATGACACAGCAATACAAGTACCGATAGATGAGTTAAAAAAGAAAGGTTTTCAAGTGAAACATATTAAAACGGAGGATGAATGTATAACAGAACTTGCCTCAAATCGTTATCAAATCACATGGATTATTAGTGGTATTAGGCCAATTCAAAATCCAAAATTTATTCCATCTTTAACAGCTTTTCATTCGGCTGGTGGTGCTATTTTTTTATTTGCTGATAATACACCAGGCGTATATCATGCATCTGAATTTCTTAAAACAAAATTTGGTATTACTGTCGATGGAAATTATTATGGCGGACAAACAATGACATACAAAGAAGATGGTCATCGGGGAAAAGGAAATTTCGGTCAACATGAAATTTTTACTGGTATCACAAGTTTATTCGAGGGTATCACTATATCTCATCCAGTATATTCAACAACAGTAAGTCGCGAGATATTCATTCCAATAGCAACTGCTAGTGATGGTAATACTAGTATTGCAACGTATGATCCACCTTCGACATCAACAGAAGGACGATTATGTTTAGATTGTGGCTTTACAAAATTGTATGTTAATTGGGATTCAGCAGGTACAGCTCGGTACATTGTTAACGCCAGTTGTTGGCTTTTAGGAATTGGAAAACATTAGAAATAGAAGAAAAAGAGATAATAAAATATAGATATTTTTTTTTCATAAACATTTGTTTGAATAAAAGAGAATTATCAGGGTTAATATCTTTGATAAAAAATACTTGAAATGTTTCTTAGGGTGTAGGTATAGGAATATCTGCAATAGAACACATCTATTCTCGAATAACACAATATTGTCTCATGAATATAATTAAACAGAAAAAAATCATGAAGCTAACATATCTCAGTACAATGGATAACAATTATGTGTTCTTCTTGAATACGTAGCATAGAATATTTATATATTTTCTTGTCTTTTCAATTAACTCGATCAGAAAAAGAGAGATAGACGACACGGCACTTATAAAACTATGCTTTTGTTTTTGTAACCCAGTTATCAGAAACGCTAATATTCGCGACGAGAAGAAGTTCTATCGTTTAGTCTATGATAACTAAAAGTGTTTTCTGATTCTCATGTGCTTAATCTATGGCATTTATAAACAAGAAAGAGAACTGATGACATCCATTCCTTACTGATTCGAGTACGTATCTGTTTTATATAATAGAACAAAAATAAAACGTCATATCACACGCATATCATCTCGTTCTATAAGTACAGAAAAGAAAATTATATCGCATATCATATCAAGAATAATATTGAATTAACAATGGAACAATCAGTCTCAATAGAAGAAGCAAAACCAACGGTAACCAAAAGAAATAATATTTGTTCATGGCTTCAACGTATTGTTAATATTGATGATGTACCAAATCAAATACATTATTATGCTGGATTTATCATTGGTACAAGTGCTTTACAGATATTTATTCATCTCTTAACATATATCAACATTTTTTGGAATGGTCGACCTTTTCGGTTTACTTTATCTTATCTTTTTATATTTTTTGTTCCATGTATGCGACCAACCAGTGATGTTAGTTGTGGTTCATTGATAAGAAATACAACATGCGATTATGATAATAGACTCAAACATATATGTTTCTCTTTCATGTATCCACATCAACTATGGAGATTTTTTTCTGGTGCTCTGTTTCATATGGTTTGGTATCATCTACTAACTAATATTTCTAAACAACTCCTTTATGGAATTCTACTAGAACGTAAATATGGTTCAGTTCGTGTGGCTATTTTATACTGGCTTTCAAATATCAGTGCTAGTTTAAGTTTCATGCTAAAAAATGGAAAAAGAGGTATGTAAATCAGAACTTCTTTGTGTGTTTTTAATAAGTTTGTTTTTCTTTTTAGCTGGTATGGGCGCTTCTGGTTCTATTTATGGTCTAATGATATTCTTCGTTATGGATCGACTTGTTGCTATACAAGAAAAGACCGAACGTCGTTTGTTCGTACTATTGCAAATATTCTTACTGGTGATACTTCCAAATGCCCCAACTATGATTATAATAAGTATTTTGAAGTTTCCAGTCGGGCATTCAGCTCATTTTGGTGGTGGTTTAGTAGGTTTTTTACTTGGTGTTGGTATATTAGGTTGTCATTTGCCTTGGATTAATCATCAGTGTCGCTATGGAATAATACATAAATACATAGCATTTTCTTTACTCTTTATTTATTTTCTTACAACTTTAACTATCTTTTTCGTAAATGACGCTCCTAATGTCTCCTACATTTTAATCTAGAAGACAATTGAAATCATGTATATTCATCTTTTCTATTCTTTAAAAATTTTATTGTAAATATTTTTACTACTTATCATATTTAAACAGTTGTCTTTTGTAAGGTAGTTATGAAATATGCTATCATTTTAAGATTTTCTCTTAATAATAAATCATGAATAAAAATAATAAATGAGTACTTTTTTCTGAGTAAGCAAGTTTATTAAATAGGAATAGAAGAAAGAAAAGAAACAGTACGAGTTTAATTCCATTGAATGTAAAATATATCTAATTTTCGAAAGATTGTATAATTCTTCAATAACTTCTTCGAATCGATCATTTCATATAATTTTTCAATGAGATCAGTTGATAATCAAGAAAATCTTTATTGTGTTGATTATTTCAATCATCAAATTCAAAAATTTCAAATTAAAAATATATTTATTTTTGAAAATAAATCAAAAATATTAATTTAGGAAAAATTTTTAACTAAAATAGACGAAATGGAATTAAAAAATTTCTTCTAATGAAATATATGAATATTTTTTAATTTTAATTTTAAATTGAAAAACCAAAGTGAATAAAATATTTTTCAAATTTGAGAAAAACATTTAAATTAATAAAAAATACTTCGTAATAGAAATTTTATTAGATTTGTTTTTGTGGTTCCATGGTTTATTGAGAGAAGAAAACAGATAAAACAATAAGAATGGAATTTGTCAAAATGGAAAAAATTATTTTAACAATTAAATATTTAAAATATAATAAAGAATCAAAATGAAAATTGAAGAGAAAAAATCAATTCGAAATTTCAATTGTTTAATAAACAATTTCTCGTTTATTTAAATAAAACTTCTTTCATCAATAGAAAGAGTGATGGTATTCTCTTTGTACTGCCAACTTTCACATTCAGGCTCAGGAAGCTTGCACTAATTGTATGCTTAGATCGCCATTTACTCAACAAGCACTTTCGAGAAGCATCTACGTCACTTGAATCCACTTTTGTTTCGCGCACTTTCATGATTTTCCAAGTCGCTAAAGTGTTGATCACATCTTTTTCCGTTAATGACAATGATATTCTGCTCATTTCTGTTGTGCGAGCCTTAAACAAAACACACCATCTGTAGTGCGAGAAGCATTGAATGATTTTGTTTCTTGCAGAAAAGTCAGGCATAGCAGAAAAGAATAAAAACAGATGGGAAACGTTTCTAATTATTGATGCTAGCAGAAAGCCTTGACGCATTTCTTTAAAATCATGAGTTTCAATCAACAACAACAACAAGTCATGGACACTCTCAAAGGATTCAATCCGATGGAAAAAGAATGGATACAATGAGATTCATGTCAGATTCCAGCCTAGATTACATCGAAAACAGATTCGATCAGTTCTCCTCTGAACTGTAGGTATCCATGTACACGAATCCGTCTAACTCAACGTTTGAATAAAAATCAGAAGTCACTAACTTCAACACAGATACGGTTGCATTTCGCAAGATTTCATATTTTAATTAAAAGAAAAAAACTAAATCCTCTAGTGTTTCTCTCTCCAACAGCAGCAATCTTCCATCAAATACACTCACATATACTCTTATTGCCAAAAACAAATTCTTCAAAGGATCTTGTGAGTGTAAGCCTGAGTGGGTGTGACTGTAAGTATTGTATTTTTTGTATTAACACCTACATCCAGTCACATACACAACCTTGATTGATCTTTTATAGCAGATTAGACTTATTTTATTTTATTTGTGCTTAACTTTCTCGTGCTCATCGTTCACGGACCCGCAGTTGGGAGAAGAGAAACTATTTTTCTTTTGATGCTAGTCTTTGTTGGAAAAATCTATTCTTTATTTTGCTTTCTCCTTCCTTTTTGATATAGCCGCTCTGCTTCTTGATAGTTTTTGTGCAGATTCAACTTTCATACTTTACATCTGTCTCTTCTTTACTAACAATGGCAACAGTAACAACAAACAATGAGATGAGGTGTGTTTCTGTTTCTTTTTTGAGATGTTTCAAATGGACTAGGCAAAGAATAAAGAAAAGAATGCTAGTGTGTTTACGGTATTCATCTGTTACTGTACTGTGCTAAATGTCGACGTTTTCTTCTCCATTTTTTCTTATTATATGTGACTATATTTCTGTGAGAAGTTAGAGATCGACTGTTAGTTGTCTACTGTTTGCTTTAGGGGCAACATAATAGTATTTTTACTTGCCTACGTATCATCATGATCAAGCGCATCATTCGCTGGACCGGTGCACAACTCGCTGTACTCAATCTTTACGAATCGGATGCTATCGATGTTGAGACAGTACGTCGTGAGCACCTATCTACTCGTATCTACTTGAGTGTGTTGATAACTACGCTGCTTGCATTGATTATCTATACTGGCTTGACAGTGCGTACAAATACGATCACTGTCACCGATCCGAGTCAGATGCAATTCGAATATTTGATCGCGCGCTACACCAATACCTTGCAATGTCCTTGTTCGCAGATCGCTATATCCTATAAAACGTTTGTAAACATTGAAGTTACATTTCATCAAGTGTGCTCGAGCTTCTTTGTCTCATCACGATGGATTCAGTCGATCTATGCAGCCAATGTCTCTTTTATCTGGCCGATGGATGTGCGTACGACATTGAGTGCATTCTGGCAATTGGTCGCTGCCTTTTGCCAGAACTCGAAGATAGCGGTCACATATACACTCATCGAATTTAATTACTCGACAGTATTTAGTCCACAGGCAATGTCTTCTATTGAAGTGGCAGCAAAAGTGCAAACATCATTCAAATTCATGCTAGCTACAGCTCAAGCAACGCTCGGTCGAAATTTGTTAACTATTCGTCGTGTCACATCTAGCAATCGGCTTATTTCGGGTCTTGGTACCAATGGTGATCAGACTCCCCGAATTAATTCTTATGATGGTTGCTCATGTTTCAGTCTGGATGGTTGTCCGAAATTATCCGGCCTTTTCGAGTTTCCTGTGTGGGATACGGGGGGTAAGTATAACAGCCTGAGTCCAAACAAAACTGTTCCAGGTTTACTATTTGATTGTTACCCACTCGATGCCACTCTTGGTTCAACTCTCGAATGCTATTATCAGTCATCCTGTTTGGCTCTGATACATGCGATCTTCAACACTACACCTTTGTCTTCAACATCATCCACTCAGTTTTCAAGCAACACAACAATTCAGGCATTGTTCGATGAACTATTCATTGAAGAAGTAGAAGATCAAGTTTCATTTGCTCAGTACTACTTACAATGCAATCCATCATCGTGCACCTACATCAGATCACGTCGATTTGATCTTCTTTTCATGTTAAGTACAGTTATCACTGTATTTGGAGGATTGGCTGCAATACTGAAACTGATTGCTCCATTGATCATAAAAGTGATTTTTGCCTTGCGCCAGCGATGTCAACGGGGTGTAGAACAAACTGTTCATGCTGATATAAACTACGGTAAGTTATCATCTGTTACTTCATAGAAATTTTAAAAAAACCCAGGGAAATAAATTCTATAACATTCGATAGAAATCTGGATGACAAAACTATTCACGAATCCTTGGAATTAGGTTTTTTATAAATCTATTTTGCGGGACCATATCAGCCTAGTCGGCGAGTGGCAATAGTACTACCTTGAAACGCTAATGAAGAACTTTCGAGTGATATATAGTAGCACAGCTTTGAGAGTTTTAAAGTAAAAATATTCGATCATTTTCTGGTCCAGCATCACCATAGTATCACAAGGTAGTGGTTAGTATACAGGCATACGCTCACAGTCAACAAACCATGGCTCTGTGTTTAGTATTACAATCCATATAGAAATAAAAACTTTCGAGTTAGATCACTTTTAATCGAAATATGAAGGGACTTAAATCGATTCCATATGTACTTCCATTCTGACTTTCTTAGAAATCTCAACATACTTTCAATAAGGCATTGAATGAAATTTTTTTTGGTATTGAAAAATCTCTCACAAGATACAAATGTATTATTATAGGTCAAATGATTATCAATTTCATGCGCTCTATACCAAATCGAGTACGTGAACTGTTAATTAATGTGAACACATTCGACAGCTATTCTGAGCAAGCGCAAGTTATTTATCGGCAACGTATTTCTACTCGTTTTTATTTCGTCTGTCTTTTTGTCTCTCTGATCATTCTTGGTGTTTACAATTTCTTCTCCGTGCAAACGAAGACCATTACAATTTCCACTCCATCTCAAAGTACCTATACTGAACTATACCAAAATTATTCGGACTCGTTGCAATGTGATTGTTCTCAGTTGTCAATGAACTACAGTGATTTTATCGAGTTAACGCCCGTCATGCATCAAATTTGTTCGAGTCAGTTTATTTCATCTGACTGGCAAAAGCATTTATTACAAACAAGTACCCATATCATTAACAACTACTACCAGAGTACTACTAGTGCTTCATACTTTCAATTTCTCGCATCATTCTGCTTCCTGGCCACCAATACCATTACAGATTCATTACGCATATTCACCACCACTCAGTTCATCAACAAAGAAGTTTTGTCACCGTTTCAGTTCGCTGAACAAACGCAATCATTTGTCGACACATTTACAAACACAACTTTGAGTGAGTTTACGCGTATGTTTGCTCTGGTTCGATACGGTATTATATTCAATCAGTTCGTAGTAGGACCTATTTCATATGGGTGGCTTTATGTACAGTCAACCGGAGGTATCTCAGTTTACCCCGCTATACAGGTTAGACCATTAAGCTATTATCCTCCTTGCAACTGTGCACGTGGAGTATCGGGCTGTTTGTCAGGATCAAATTTCTATCAGAACGGAGCCACATCTTTTAACTATATCGCTGATCAACTTGATGGGTGTCAACTAATAGAAAAGACGCTCACATCCTCATTGGAATGTTGCTTTAGTCAAACGTGTATGACTCAACTTAGGCAATCACTGGCATTGGCAGGCTTGCCTGACACATTCAATATCACGCTACTTGATGTTAATCTGCCTAGTCGATTTCCAATTAATACATCAATTAGCACACTGATTAATGAACTTCTCATAGAAAACTGGATTGTCAATATTTCTTACGAAAAATTCTATCGTGGTTGTGCACCTAAAGTATGCATTTATACGCAAGAAGAACGACACGATATCTTTCTCCTCATATTAGCTATTATCGCTATTTACAGTGGTTTGAGCAAAGGATTACGACTGCTCGTTCCATGGATTGTACGCCTTGTGCTAAGCTGTCTGCACTGGAAGAAAAATCGAACAAACCATCAGCAAAATAGTGAGTTTAAACACAGATAATAATATTTTTTAATTGTTTTAGTAGAACCTAATGAATGGTCTTGGTCTGTGGGGGTACGGGCCAGATTTCTATCTTTCAACACCGCTTTTAGAACGTGTTTCACAAAAGGGTTATCTATCAGGCGTGGATATTTTCTGTATTAAAGCGTATTTAAAGATGTGCGAGCTTATTTTTGCTTTATCCTCTGCTATGTTGATATAATCCATTGATGGCATTGTTATTCATAGTTTTACCCAAGTTGTGAAACGTATCCATGTCGAACCACCCACCTATGATGGTTTAACTTTTTCCTTAATACGGAAGGTCGAGTATATTTAATGTAAAGCTTGCAACAAAATTGAAACACTTAAAAAGGTCTGGTAAACACCCAAGATACGTTTAAATCATTTTTGTTATTACGAAATTCTCTTTTGATTTCGCAAAACACCTCTTTTCAGTGTAGCATTTGAAAATGAGCTCTTATCAAAATAGACAGGATTCATTGAATCTCTACCGGAACTCAAACGTCAAATCTATTACTAATTACATTAACTGAATATTCTTTCGCTTTTAGATATTGGCAATCCACAACCGTTTCGTCTGTGCAATCTATTTTTAAAGATCTCCTCATTCAATTTATTTTTGAAACGATCGAGCTCAGCTGATACAGTGGTCCGCGAGCGTTTTTCGACAAGAATCTACATTGTGTTGCTTATAATCTCAATAACAGCAATCCTTATGTACACGAGCTTAGTTACACAAAGCCACTCTGAATATTTGAACAATCCATCGATCAAAGACTACGAACGACTACAAGCTCTCTATACAAACACACTACAATGTCCTTGCTCAAAAATCACTATTCCTCATCAATCTTTTGTCACACAGCTAAATGCAACTCTGCATCCTGTATGTACGAGTAGCTTTTTAGCAGATGGTAACTGGGCCTACTATCTCGGTAACATGCCTACTTTCCAAAAAGGGATACCTGCGATTGACTTCCGTCGGTGGGGATATAATTTCTTGGATTCGATTGGCTCGTTCTGCTCCCTAGCTGATTCAATTGTTTCAAACGCTATCACAAATTTTCAGGCCATTTCAATTGTCACCGTTCAACCATTGAGTCGCAGTCAATTTCAGTCTCAGAATGACATAGACATCGCCAGCTTTAAAGCAAACTTGCGCAATAATTTTGGTCAAACCCTTCAACTTCTTCGAGACACAATGCAAGGTAACTCAATTATGTCGTCCAGTGTCACTAACTGGTGGATGTCGCCACCACAACCCATTATCTACAACGGTTCGTGCTCTTGTGCTACCTCACGCAGTTGCATGGAACCTGCTGGCCTATATACACCAGATGGAAGATTATATCGTAGGGTATACGGGGTTATGCGCGGTTGTTTTCTACTCGAAGCATTTTTGGCATCCTCCCTCTCATGTTTCTTTTCGAATATATGTCTAAGGTCGGTTCTTCAAGGCATGCCAATGCATGATCCAATGTATACGGATTATATTACGGTGTGGTGGACTTTGCCAGTTTTTCTGGAGTACGATGCTATGAACAGCTCATTATTACAACACTTTTCTGCAGACGATACTTTTGAAACCATTCTCGGTGAACTTTTTATTGATGCTTGGTTGATTAATACATCGTATGAATCTTATTTCAGCGTATGTTCTCCTCGATACTGCACCTACTCAGTAGTGCATCGCTTCGACTTTTTGTATGTACTTACTACTTTTCTCAGTCTTTACGGTGGTATTGCTATAATACTTCGAGTTATCATTCCGCATACAGTACGTATCTTGCTTTTATTAAAAGACCGAATACGTGTTGGACCTTATCCATTATAAAGGCCTCATTCATCATAATCACTGTTATTTGACTCTTTGACATGGCATTCGCTATTAATATGCGGAACAAGAAACAATAAACTAGTACTTAACTATACATACGTGTATCTGAAAATGATTCATTCGAAACCATTCATAATGCCATTATTAAGCGGCATGAATGATCAGCTACCATGTATCTTTAATAGCTTTCGATGTGCTTACTGCTTTTTCTGTCTCATGACCGCTATTCTTTCTACTATTAAGCTGTATGTTGTGAAAAATATATGCTTTGTTAAGTGAAGAAGACAAATAAAATAATCATTTACTCAAACTTATTCTCTTATCCATAGGAAAAAAAGCTGCAATGATATGTTGTGGATGTGGGCGAGAGTGCAGGTATGTTTGAAGAGGACACCCCATATCCACATCCACACCCACATCTTTCGAATGAATAGAGATATGTTAAAACTAATGTTGATAAAATATCGTTATCAATTGAATTTTGACTTCGGTTTCATGTTTTCTCCAACATTAAATGTTACATATATGATTTTACTTACAAAAGAAAATCATGGAAGAATAATTTGATGTGTTTATGTATAAACGGCATCATAATAGTTGCTTTCTCCTTCGTACAATTTATTTTCGATTTCTGTCAACTTTTAATTATGATCTATGATTCAGAAATAATGTACAATCATCAATGCAATAGAGAGTATAAATTTGATAAAATTTGATGTGTTAAGCAAAGAAGATTTTTAATGCTGTGTGAATTCTGTTTCTTTTCTGTTTTTGAATGCGATACAAAGCAAAGCATTTAAAGAATTCTTCGCAAGTTTTTTTCTTTTTTTTCCTAGCTTCTACACATACACAAAAAAAGATTTAGCATTGATAAAGGATATTCTGAAAAATTTGTTTTAGATATTTTTTATCATCATTATTTGACTTGTGATATTGTTAATTAGATCTTTTATTTTTATTTTCAAAATGAATATGAACAATATAACAAAGATAAAGTTGATCGATTTCAATGGCATAGCAGACATTTGAGGATATGAAATAAACTTTTAAGTGAATAAAAGGCGAGATCAATATACCAATCCTCACCAATAAAAAGTACAAAAGATTTGAATTACAACACTTTTTAGTCAAAAAAGAAGAAATACGTAAAGCTTGATGATTCTGTAAATGTCTAACATATTATTAAAAAGAAAGAATTGATTGATTATATAGTTTTATCAAGGATTAGCAAGTGTAGTAACGTCCGCAGCACTCAGTTCTCGTGAATAAAGATGAAATCCATCAAAATAGCCATAAAAAGTGCCGGGAACAATTGACTTAGTAGCGCATCCAGTTACCCGTGGATTACTCAATGTCAATGTATTTACTGCTCCTGAAGCTGAATATGCCATCGTACATGTAGAACTAATTAAACTTCCATTGACATACAATCGAACACCATTTGTAGTCGAAAAAGTAGTGGTGACATGCGTCCAGACATTGGTCGACACAGCGGGACCTACTACATTTTTAACGGTACCGTCGTAACCAGCGTCTACTATTTGTCCACCTGAAGAAAATCCGATGAAATCAGTACCCCATCCTGCTCCATTAAATTGTGCCGAAACATGAACAAGAGTTCCTCCAACCGTTGATGTTCGTTGAACCCACAGAGATATCGAAAATGGATGATTTGAGGTTCCAAGAATAGGAAATCCATATAACTAAATAGGACATATTCACTAGTCTTGCCATTGTTTTAGACATATTTTTCTAGCGAATATTGAGCAAATGAGTTTAATAAAAGAAAATTTTGGAGAATTTTTAATAAAATTTTTTTTTACATATATATATATGTTACTCTAACGCAAAAATACATCGGGTGAGGATGAAGATAATACTCTCAGTCCTCGCTGATGCCCACACCCACTCACCCACACACCCACACACCCACACCCACACACCCACACCCACCCATACCCACCCACACCCACCCACCCACACCCACACCCACACCCACACACACCCACCCTCAAGATGTCTCTAAAGCAAACAATAGACAACTAACAGTCGATCTCTAACTTCTCACAGAAATATAGTCACATATAATAAGAAAAAATGGAGAAGAAAACGTCGACATTTAGCACAGTACAGTAACAGATGAATACCGTAAACACACTAGCATTCTTTTCTTTATTCTTTGCCTAGTCCATTTGAAACATCTCAAAAAAGAAACAGAAACACACCTCATCTCATTGTTTGTTGTTACTGTTGCCATTGTTAGTAAAGAAGAGACAGATGTAAAGTATGAAAGTTGAATTTGTCAAAAATTACCAAGAAGTGGAATGGTTATATGAAAAAAGAAGGAGAAAGAAAAAGTAAAGAGAATATTTTTCCAACAAAGACTAGCATCAAAAGAAAAATAGTTTCTCTTCTGCCAACTGTAATGCTTTCTTTTTAGTGGATAGTTGTCTAGTTGGACTTAAAAAGAAATACTTAGTCTTTCTAAAGTTCTGATGATCAGAATTTGAGAGATAAACAGTCTTCTATGAAATTATTTGCTTAGTTTCTCTACATTTAAACACTACAAATACCCATCCATGTTGCTCGATACCCAGTGGGTATCAAGCAATCATTTTGACGGTGGATGACGTTTCCCTTCACCCTTAAAAGCCCAACGGGGTTCCTGTGGAGTTGAGACAGAATTAATCACACAAATAGAGATTGTGAATCATCAGTATGCACATACCGTGGTTGAAACAGCTGAGTGTGACTAAAAATATTTTCCACCCAGATAGCCTGGGCGGAATACGACATTCATAATCTGTTATTCGCATAAGTTCCTAATTTGGTTCAGAATCACCATAAGTTCATTCTGATGATATTTTAAGATATCTTCAATCATTTAATACGGGAGAAATTCACAATAGCTCTGATTACTATGTCTAAAAATGTTAGTAAAATGGTACTTTTTTTTATAACGTCAGAATACTTTAGTCGAAGAGTTAAAAACGTGAAAAGTTGTTTTAAATTTTAGTATAGAATGATTTCTGATGATTTCACTCAAAATCTATACTGTATAGGTTAGAAGATAGGAATACCTGAGTAACCAATTATACTTGAAAAATTACGCATTCTAAGAACTATGTTTAGGTGTTTGATAAGTGTTTTAGTATAATTTTTTCTATCATAGTTTCACCCTGACTGTCTTCGTTCCGGAAGACAGTAGCTTTCGTGAATAATACTTTTTTCTTCGTTCTATAGCTACTAATACAATGTTCACTGGAAGGAATGTTCGGCTTTTAAGATTTCATATCCAGAATTACATCCACATCTTCAAGAGAGCATAGTCATAAATAAGGATTTCTAATCTCAAACAAAGAGATTTTTTTGATAATACGAGCATATGTGAGTGTATTTGATGGAAGATTGCTGCTGTTGGAGAGAGAAACACTAGAGGATTTAGTTTTTTTCTTTTAATTAAAATATGAAATCTTGCGAAATGCAACCGTGTCTGTGTTGAAGTTAGTGACTTCTGATTTTTACTCAAGTGTTAAGTTAGACGGATTCGTGCACATGGATACCTACAGTTCAGAGGAGAACTGATCGAATCTGTTTTCGATGTAATCTAGGCTGGAATCTGACATGAATCTCATTGTATCCATTCTTTTTCCATCGGATTGAATCCTTTGAGAGTGTCCATGACTTGTTGTTGTTGTTGATTGAAACTCATGATTTTAAAGAAATGCGTCAAGGCTTTCTGCTAGCATCAATAATTAGAAACGTTTACCACCTGTTTTTATTCTTTTCTGCTATGCCTGACTTTTCTGCAAGAAACAAAATCATTCAATGCTTCTCGCACTACAGATGGTGTGTTTTGTTTAAGGCTCGCACAACAGAAACGAGCAGAATATCATTGTCATTAACGGAAAAAGATGTGATCAACACTTTAGCGACTTGGAAAATCATGAAAGTACGCAGAATGAAAGTGAACTCAAGCGACGTAGATGGTTCTCGAAGGTGTCTGATTAGTCAATGACGATCTAAGTATACAATTAGTGCAAGCTTCCTGGGCCTGAGTGTGAGAATGGGCAGTACGAAGAGATCACTATAACTCGCATACCTACACCTACATCCCTGCTCATATAGAAATATCTTCTACTAACAGCATTTGTGCTTGACAAAAGAGATAAAACGTTAATAAAAGGTGGTGAATGTTAAAAACTATTGATCAAGAAAAGAGAAAACGTCAACCTTTTTTTTCTACACATTATGAGTGCGAAAACAAAAGTTTAAAGTGAAGAAGAATAGAATTGTTTTCATGTATTGCTCTTTTTAGATATCGGACAAAATCGATTATAAAATCGACAGAGCAATGTCAAACTTGGAGGAAA
This sequence comes from Adineta steineri, assembly GCA_905250115.1. Classification (NCBI taxonomy): domain Eukaryota; kingdom Metazoa; phylum Rotifera; class Eurotatoria; order Adinetida; family Adinetidae; genus Adineta; species Adineta steineri. The sequence goes on from CAJNOI010000111.1 coordinate 163,630, forward strand.
CATCAACAGTACATTATAGTAACCATGTATGTTATTTAATTATTGGAAAGCAATACATATAAAAGAAATATTTTCTTTCTTTGAATGTTTCAGCCACAAATAGTGACGGTGAATACAAGCAATCTGATGACCGTTCCATCGGCAAGACCGTATGTATTTTCTTTTCTTTACTAGCCAATAGAAAAATTCTGTTTTTTAGGAAAATAACGATTACAAAAAAACTAACGTTTTGGATTATTTTTTGTATCATTACTGCTGTTTTGATCACTGTCGTCGTTATTATTTTGACGAAATATATAGGCGCAACAACAATAACGGGTATGCTTTTATCTACATGAAAATAGTATGGAGATAGTTTGTATGTATGACTGATAGAACATAAAAGTCGCTCGTTCTTGTATAAAAGTCTATGGTGTACTAGTCACTAGGTTATAGCAGATACAACTAATTGATTAGTTGCATCGATAATATTAATCGGTAACTGACATTCTCTCTTAAAAAATACTAGAAGTTGAAACCGGGCGCTTCTGGTTAATAGATTTTAAAAGATGGATAAATCTTTTCTAAGAGCTCATCATACGAATAAACATACTTGACGAGGATTTTATTTCTGTGCGGTTTTTCGCATAGCGTACAATAATAAACTTGTCATTGTAGATGTATTCGAGTCAGAGTTGTTGCCAGTCGATATTAGCCATCTATCAGAGAGACATATTATCAATTTGAGTTAAATCTGAGTGCAACTCAGACCTTGAAATCGGGTTAGTTTTTGATGTCTGAGCCTGATCCTAGACCGAGCCTTGAATAGTCCAAGCTCACCTGGCCCAGTCGAAGATTGAGCTGGCCGCTCCATTTCGAGGCCTAATGTGATTTCATATCCTTGTTCTTCTCAGATATCGACAAATGACACTTATAATAAATTCCATTATCGTATCATGTGGAAAAAAAGATGTGTATTAAAATATGAATTAGCATCAACTCGAAATTGATGTTTTTTCTGAACTATAATTTACTCGACTAACCCTGAGTATGATCCGTCGACTGAAGATATATAACGAAAAGTTTATTAGAATATAAAAAATCGAAAATGATGTCTTTTGGTCGAATAGTTACCTTCCATAATATCAGATCTCAAGCATCACAGCTTTTATTTCATCATTTTATTTGAAGAGAACATTATAGGCAGTATCTGAAAGGAATCGTCTATATATAACTTTCATGAGCTCAGCATAAGATTTATGAATATAAAACTAACTATCTCATTCTTTTAACATAATTAATGAGCAGAAATACGTGTGCAACAAAGAAGCTGCAGTGAACAACTGACGTTTTAAACATATTTTTCTCCTTTTTTCTATAAAAATCCAGCAACAGTGGCATCGACGACAACAGTAAAGATACCAATATCGATCACGGCGACGACAACCGGTAAGCGATAGACTAAATGATCAGTCCTCTATATAGCTTTTTCTCGAGAGCGTTGTTGCTAGGAAAATGTAGCTTTTGAGCTCACAAAATTTACCATGACACGTCGAACGGTTCATAACAATGACTGCATTCTTGTTTAAGGCAGTCAGTCAGTGGGTGTGGGTGTGGTGTGCGAGAAGAAGAGCCCTCAACACCCACACCTTCAAAATAGTCCATAAAAGAATCCTTCTACATTGCTCACATCTCTCATTGCATTGCCGATTTCCTAGATATGCGACTTCTCTTCGTCCTTTGTCAAGATGTCATCTAGTAGATACCAGCATCCACATCACTATCCCGTTCCTAGGCAAATAATAGCGTTTATTCAAAAACGAGTGGACACAAACGCTAAAGAGGGTCATTGATATTCAAGATGAAAAACTAACATTCAAACTGTAAAAAAAATACAAAAAAAAAAGTTATACGAATCCGATGAAAGAAAAACAAGCTTTTCCACAACTAACGAGAGAACACTCCATTTTATTTGCCATAAGATTGGTTATCACAGCGATCAACATATTATGAGTACATGCCCACTGATCGGATGATTCTTCTATATACTTTACAGTGGTATTAAGATCAATTTTTGTTTTCTACTAGCTGAATGCATTATGGAGTTTTATTATCAAGGGATCTATCAGACTGGCTCTAACTCTTATCCGATTTCTATAACAGCAGCCGATATAAATAGCGATGGCAACTCTGATATTATTGTCGCAAATGACGCTGATAGTTTTGGTCGCAATGTTATGGTACTTCGCAGTATAGACGATGGAGCGTTTACCAGCGGAATGGTCGTTGTAACTGGCATTCGGCCGCATCAGGCTTCGGTGATAGCTGCCGATATGAATGGGGACACCAAGCCCGATATTGTTCTCGCAAGCCAAGATGCTAACACCGTCGTTGTTGTCTTCAATAAAGGTGATGGCAAGTATGCTGATCCACTATTTTATAACCGCAACTCCTACGTTGACTTTAAGTTTCTGGTAACAGGCGATGTCAATAACGATGGCAACCTCGATGTTATTACTGCACTTGGTAACACTCTAATCGGTGTTCTTCTAAATGTGGGCGATGGCACATTTGCTGCGCAAGTGACCTATTTGAGTAGTTACACAACTAATGAGGGACCAATTTGTGTGGCAACCGGTGATGTTAATAGCGACGGTAATCTCGACATTATTTATACAAGTACTATTGACGGCAACATCGGTGTTCTCATCAATACAGGCAATGGCGAGTTTACTACTGCAGTGACCTATTCAACTGATTCTTCTCCGCAATTTGTTATAACAGCCGATGTCAATAACGACGGTAAACCCGACATCATTGTCTTAAGTCCTAATGACAACGACATCAGTATTCTGCTCAACGAAGGTAATGGCACGTTTGCTGCTCGAGTATCCTACAAAACCGATATACCAGTATATGCAGTAGCAGTCGACATCAATAGCGATGACAAATTGGATATTATTGTCGCTAATATTGGGGGTGGTGGCAGCATCGGTGTTTTTCTTAACATAGGTCATGGTACGTTTAATGATATCATAAAGTATCCAATGGGACCTAGGTTTTCCCCGACATCTGTTGCAGCAGCTGATGTCAACGGTGATAATAAGCTCGACATTATTTTCTCAGATGGTCAAAATGGTGACGTCGGTGTTCTCCTTAGCATGGATAATGGAACGTTTGCTGATCAAGTGGCATATTGGGCTGGTTATGGGCCATCTTTTGTGCAAGTAATCGATGTTAATGGTGATAATAAACCAGACATTGTTGTTCAAAACGTTGACGACAACAATGCTGGAGTTTTACTCAACACAGGTGACGGTACATTTGCTGATCAAGTGATCTATGCAACTGTCTATATGTCGAACAGTGCAGTAGTAGTCGATATCAATGGCGACAGTATGCCAGACATGCTTGTCGGAGATGTTTACGAGCACCACTTTGTCGTTCTTCTCAACACAGGCAATGGCATATTTACTGACCCAATAAGCTATTCAGTTGATACTCATACCGATGATGGACCCGCTTCTGTAGCGGCGGCGGATATTAATGGCGACAAAACGCTTGATATCGTTGTTGCAAACTATAATACTGACTCAGTCCGTGTATTCTTTAACACAGGCAATGATCCATTTGCATCTCAAGCGACTTTTTTAGCTGGCTCTGGGCCGAAATCTGTAGTAGCAGTTGATGTTAATGGCGATGGCAAATCCGACATTATTGTTGCAAATTATAATGATAACAGCGTCAGTGTCCTCCTCAACAAGGGCAATAGCACGTTTGCTGATCAAGTGACCTACTCAACTAATTCTGGGCCAAAAACGGTGGCAGCAATCGATGTCAATGGTGATGGTAAACGCGACATTATTGTTGCAAATTATGATGATAATAACGTCAGTATCCTCTTCAATAGGGGTGATGGCACGTTTACCAGTCAAGTCGTGTATGGAACTGGATTTGGACCGATAGATATGGTAGTAACCGATATAAATGGTGACGACAAACCTGATATTATTGTCGCACACTATAACGATTTCGATTTTGGTATTCTCCTCAATATAGGTAATGGCACATTTGGTGTTTACACGAGCCACATGGGCTACTATACACAAGCAGATCATCTACATTCACTAGCAGTAGGCGATCTTAATGGTGATGGTAAACTTGACATTGTTGTTGGTTTAGAAAACTACCATATCAGTTCTTGGATAAATTCTTGTCTCATTTAACACGAACTTATTTCTGTTCGGTTGGCATAACAATTTTCTTAATCATTTAATCAAACATTTCTTATTATATTCTTGATATAATGTAAAGTATTTTTCTCTCTAGTCTTGTTCATGTCATTTAGTTATATTTATATATATATACGTTGTCTTCTTTTGCTTTCGTTTGTTATTCACATTATCTTTTTCTGTTGAAATAAACAAAACTCACGTACAAATACAAACCTGGATATTCCTTCAATAATATTGTGCTACCGAACTCCGAAACACTTCATGATGAAAGAAGATCGAGTGTGGGTATGGGTGTAACTTATTCATCTCACTCACGCCCAATCCACACCCTTAAGTTGTTCATGATAGCAAGTCATATTTTCATCCACTATTGTCGATTTATTTAGATCACTTATTTGTTTACGAGTATCTCGGTTAAAGGAATTGACAGAGTAATAATAAAGTAATATTCTCCAAACTAAAAGCTTGATTGAGTAAATTATAGACAGATAATTCTCGTATGTACCATCATACAGCATGGTCCGCTTTGTACTCATTTCAAAACTCGTCTACTAATTTCAATTGATTCTGACTACTTTCTTGTTGTAATGAACACATTTGGATCAATTTATCTTTATTTTATTGAGAATTCTGATTCACAGTCACTCATTCTCAACCTCATATCGATACCTACACTCACTTTCAATATTCCTCTGCATATAGATGAGTTTGTAAAACTATTTTTGTTTATCTATCAAAGGTAAAACTACTAATCTTGGATTCATGTTCATTCGAAGAATCATTAAAATCATCAAAATTGCAAACTTCAATATGATTCGTACATAAATACTAAATAAACAAATTTTCTCTTCATATAGCAACTTAAATGTGTTCTACTTGGTTGCACAAACAACAGCGGAGAAAACTTATTGCTATAGTGTTCTGCGGATGGACGACAAAACTAAGAATGACAAGGAAAAATGAAACGGTGATTGGATGTCATATGAATGTAAGAATTCAAGATCTTAACTTTCCTATCACATTTTTTGAACAGTCATCTAACTCATTGACAATAAACATCAACTTTATTTTTCAAAGAATCACAGCATATACAAAGTGAATGACAGAATAATTGCAAGATACAAGAGAAAAGTAAGAAGAAACTACGGATATATATACAGTAAAACCTCCCTAAGATGAACACTAATGCGACCGCTTGAAAAGTGTTCATTAGAAGAGGTGTTCATCTTACAGAGGTTTCATATTAAATAAAGGTTTAGATATACACCATATAATATTAGTATGGACAAATGATAGCTATGCATCTTGATATTAAAATCTATTACTATTAATTCTAAAACACTATCTTTTTCAATTATTTCACATATTTATTCAATTATCAAGTGAAAAATAAAAAAAACATTTTTTTTATCTTTAAAATATTAAAAACCTATTTTGTTTTAAACAAAAACTAGTAAAAAGCATTTTTGTCTATTATTTACATCTATTTATTTTTTCTGAGAAAAGTCGGTAATTGAGATACTACCGACCGAGATTTTGTAGTTCGCAGTAATTGTACGATATGAAGCGTTATTTTCATTTTCACTAATTAACTGCATTTTTATAGACAAAGTTAACGTGTGTGTTCTGTTTCATTTTACAATCGAAGATAGAATAATGCATGTTGTCCTATCATATAGAATCGATTAACTCATCGCCGATTAATCACATTGTTTTGTTTGATCCATACATACGACAGAGTTTGTTATGATGAGTTGACCGTCAAAAACTGATTTATCATTTCATTAATATGAACAGTATATTTTTTCAGCTCTGTGTTTCATAGAAGAAAGTACAGTTAATCACTATATGTTCATTATATAGAGGTTTTCTTTTACAGAAGGGACTAAAAAAAGCGTTCATTGTTCAGAGGTCGGAGGTGTTCATCTTGCGGAGGTCTACTTACAGCAAAAATCGATCGGGGGGACCAAAAAATGTGTTCAAACCAGAGGTGTTCATTTTGGGAGGTTTTACTGTATTTTCGATGCTTATAAAGATTTATGAAATTATAATTATTTTCCAAATTTAATTGCTAATTTTTTTCATCTTCAAATATTTGAATCGTTTTTCGAATATTCAGAGTCATTCATTCCCTTATTATACAATGTCTACTCTTTCGTAGCCTTTATACCAACTCAAAACTGTTTATGAATTATATGCAAATTATCTTTCCTTATGTAATTTTCATAAACTATATCGACATACAATACTTGAAGCCAGTTTAGGAAGTTATTTTGAAATACACTTTCCTAAATCTCAATTTAATGTTCAAGTTCAACTTGTCAATCTACAAAAAATCATTATTAAATGCACGCAATGGTGTTTTATATTCGTCAAAATTTGATCATTTAATCAACGTTATAGCTCAAGCACCTAATTTAAATAAGCTTGATTTTGATAGGGATCATTTAGTGGAAATGAAAAGTTTTTTACAAGAAAATCATCCAGAAATATAATTCATGTTAAACTTGATATGAATTGGTCTTCTGTAGATTATTATATAGAATTCTTCTTAAGGGTGTGGGTGTGAGTAAAATATTAACCTCACACCAACATCCACTGCCATCTATCGGTAAATGATAAATATATTATCGTAGAACAATTAAGCTTATACACAACAATTAATTAAAATAAATTAAGAAATTTTTTTACTATAATTGTTTTAATACAAAAAAAACGTGTGTAACAAAAATTCATATTTTCATTTGCTTGGTACTTAACGAATCACGATGCGATTAAAACCCCTAGATAATCATATAGAATAAAAAGAGAATGGAACTATTGTTTTTTTGATACTATCAATTTTTCGATTCACACCGAATATTTATCCATTATCGATAGTACAGGATGTCGACAAAACCATTATATTCATTCCGTTTTGAACATTTTCAAATGGAAATTCCATATACAACTTATACTTTACATTTATATCCACCATGGACTTATATTATTTCATATGGTTCCTCTTTATTCTATATGTTTTTAATTCTGATTATTTTTCCATTCTTATCATCAAAATTATCAACACAAGCAAAAAATTCATTTGCTAAAATTCATCATACATTATTATTTTTATACTCATTTATTTCATTTATTTCTGCTTTATATTATTTATTTGATACGAATGAAATAAGAAATTGGTCAAAATTTCTTTGTAGTCCGATACCTTCTTGGCTTCGTCTAATATCGATAACATTTACTCTTTCAAAAATTTGGGAATGGTTTGATACAGCTATTCTAATTTGGAAAGGATACTCATTATCAAAAATTGGATTTCTTCATATTTATCATCATGCAACAACATTTTTATTATTCTTATGTGCTATGAATTTTCCCGGTGCAGAAAAAAGTGGAATGTTATTGAATGGTTTTGTTCATACACTTATGTATTATCATTTTGCTTTTCGTTTACCAAAATTTTTACGACCATTGATAACAACATTACAAATTGTACAATTGCTTACAGTTACTTATGTATGGCATATTGTACCAAGTTCATGTCCAGCAGATCAACATTTTCCTAAAAAGAATTTTGTGGAGTTTCTTCTACCATATCTTATCGTGCCAGTGTATTCTCTTTTTTTCTTCAAGTTTTTTATTGAACAATATCTTCTGTCACCTTCAACAGTAAAAACTGAATGTTCTTCAAATAAAAAAGAATGAAAATAAACAGATAACATTGATTATCAAAAGTTCGAGATTTCCACAAGGGCAACAATCATAAAAGATGTCTTTTTTTATAGACTTTCTTAATAGTATTATGATGATACATATCAGAATCATAAAATCAAGTAGATTTTTCTTATTTCATTCATAAATAAAGTATTCATGAAATTGATACATTGGTAAGTGATCTCAATCAAAAGCTGAAGATGCATGTTTGATGTTATAGGTTACAACGATCGCTGAAAATCAGCAAGAAAATAGACATAAATGGTACACATGAATACAAATCACTATTTATTCTTAAACATTTGGTTTGTATTGAAAAGAATGAAATAATACGATTGTTGTATTTATTATTTCATATCTAGTTACGTTTTGGAGATACTGTAGATTATTTGATGATTCTACTTGGTATTATTACTGCAATTGTCTATGCTATTGGTCATTTGTTTTTTGTTCAACTATTTGGTGAATTAGTTAGTTTATTTGTTTTACGTGTATCAATTATTCATTGTCCTGTTGCTAATCCAATTAACTATATATCTGACAACAATTCGAATATCAGGTATTTTAAATAATATAATACATTATTTTCTTATAGTCTTTGTCTAAATTGAAATAGTAATGATTCATTCAATACGGATGTTCATACAAAAGTAATTCACCTTATAGGTACGTACATTTTCATCAATATTATCAAATCATTCTCTGTTATTTGATGTTTAGTTATTGGTCTAATTCAAGTAGTATTCAGTTATCTTCAATATATTTCATGTGAATTATCTGCAACGCGATTGACAAATCGTATGAGAATAGAGCTTTTAAAAGCTACTTTTGCTAGAGTATGTCCAAAATCTTAAAAAAAAAACGTAATATTTATTTTCTATTATTCTATAGGATATTTCATATTTTGATACTACAGAAATCTCAATTAACAATTTTTTCGAGTAAATTGTGCTTAATTAATCTTATATTACTGAAGTTTTCTTTCTAGTAATATTGCCACCATACAATTAGGGATTGGATGGCAAAGTTCAGTGGCATTATCATCTATAATTTTTCTTATCGGCAGTCTTATTCTTGCATTTATTACTGATTGGAAACTTACATTGATTGTTATTATTGCAGAACCATTAAGTGTCGGTGCTGCATTTATGTTATCGAAGGTAAAAATTTCTATCGGAAGAAAAAATAGAAAAAAATTCTGATTTTTAGTTAACAGCTCAGACAACTATTTCAGAAATTAAATCGTATGATCATGCCGGACAAGTTGCTCAAGAAGTTTTTACAGCTTTTCGAACTGTCACAGCATTTAATGCACAAGATAATGAAGAGAAACGGTAAATCAATATTGAATATATATGTCTCTTTACTTCTATGTTGACATGTTAGATATGCATCAGAATTAAAATATAATACGAAATATGCACTTCGTAAAGGTTTTATCTATGGTTGTTATGTGGGAATAATTTCAATCTTTACTTATTGGACAACTGCACTCGGTTTTCTTGCAGGAATATGGCTCAAATCAACAGGACGACATCCAACACTCAATATTACTCAAATAGTTGTAGTACGTTTTTCTACTTCTATAATCCTAAAAATCAATACTTTCGAATGTATTATAGGTTGTTATATGTATAACTGAAGGATTACAATTTCTTGGTTATCTTGCTCCAAGTATGAAAGCATTTTTTGATGCATGTAATATTGCTGCTCCAATTATTCGATATATCGAAGATACAAAAATCGATAATATTCTATCATTAAGTATGAAACCTTCGCTAAAATTGAAAACAAATCAACCAATTGACATTGTCTTTGAAAATGTTTCATTTTCTTATCCGAGCCGGAAGAAAGAATTGGCATTAAATAATATCAGTTTCAAAGTGAAAGCGGGTACAACTGTTGCACTTGTTGGTAGTTCAGGCAGTGGTAAAAGTACATGTGTTCAGTTGTTACTCCGTTTCTACGATTCAAATAATGGACATATCAACATCAATGGTCATCCAATTCAGGAATATGATAAAAATAATTTACGGCAAATTACTGGCCTTGTCAGTCAAGAACCGGTAACATATTCTTATAGATGAAGTATTTAAAATTTATTTCTACTTCTTGAAAAAGATTCTTTTTGCAACTTCAATCAAAGAGAATATCAGTTATGGTAAAGATAATTCAACGTTTGAAGACGTTATTGAAGCAGCTAAACAAGCAAATGCTCATGAATTTATTATGAAACTTCCTCATGTAGTTATTATCATTTTTTAATTTTACTTCTAACTACTTCTTTGCTATTAAAGGAATATGATACATTAGTTGGTGAACGAGGTGTTCAATTAAGTGGTGGACAACGACAACGTATTGCTTTAGCACGTGCTCTTATTTGTCAGCCAAGCTTATTATTACTTGATGAGGCAACAAGTGCACTTGACTCTTCAAGCGAAAAACTTGTTCAAGAAACACTTGATTGTGCTGTTCAAAATCGAACAACAATTATTGTAGCTCATCGTTTATCAACAATTCGTTATGCAGATTGGATTATAGTTATAAAAGATGGTTTGATTGTTGAACAAGGTTCACATGATGATCTAATGACAATCAAACAATATTATTATGAATTAGTCAATAAACAACAAATGAAATTAATCAGTTCTGAAATAAGAAAAGTACATCTTGCAGAAGAAATTGATCAACCGGTAATAAATGGTTAGTATATATAAAGAAATTGTCTTGAATATGTTTGAACCATTTTATAGATATTCAATTATCGAATAATGTAGAAGAAATAATTACTGAAGTTCCACAAGTAAAATTACTCTTTATATCATTAATATTCATTTTAATTTTTTGTAGACTGATTCAAATTCATTTTATGCATTGATCAAATTATTCAAACTTAATGCACCTGAATGGCCTTATTTATTGATTGTTTGTTTAACTGGAATACTATCTGGTGGATCTTATCCAGCTTTTGCTTATTCTTTAGCCGAAATGATCAGTGTAAGTGATTCATTCACAAAAATACCTTTCGAATTATTTTGTTTCTTTTAGTCATTTGAAGAATGTATTGTTTCAGCACAAATGGATCGAGTCATTGTTTTTATAAGAATTATATTCATATTAGGCATTGCTATTATAATAATCAAAATAATTCATGTAAGAATTTACTAAGAACGAAAAAGCTCATATATTTTGATTTTCTATTTCTGACTGAAAGTATGTATGTTTGGCTGTAGCTGGTGTACGATTAACGAATCGAATACGAGTAAAAATATTTGGATGTATGCTACATCAAGAAGTTGGATGGTATGATAGGACTGAAAATAATACTGGTACTCTATGTGCACGCCTATCTACAGATGCATTAGCTATTCAATCAGTGAGTATTATATTAATTGACTATAAAAAGTGTAAAATAAAAAACAAATATGTTTAGTTAACTAGTGCTCGACTTGGTTTACTCATCGAATCATTATCACTTTTGGTTATTGCTTTGATTATTGGATTGATATTTTCATGGCAATTGACATTACTTGTCTTTGGTTTAATTATATTCGCATTTATTTTTGCTATTTATGAAGTTCAAAGAAAAAGTAAAGTACAAACATTGATCGAAACAAGGTTAGCAAATGCTAGTGAAATTCTTACACAAAGTGTACGCAGTATTCGTACAGTTTTTCAACTCAATAGACAACAACATATATTAAATGAGTTTAAACATATCATTGATCAATTCTATGAGTAAATATGGGTATAATTTATATTCTATAAATTCATCGAATTTTTTTTTTAAGTATTACACAATCGAATGTATTTAAAGGCGGTATATCATTTGCTCTGTCTTATCCAATTGCTACATTAATTTTACCTTGTCTTGCTGAATTAGCTGTTAATTTACTTGATAAGAATCTTATCGATCCGGAACGTATTGTTTTGTGAGTTCTTTTTATATTCAATAGTGATCTTGTTTGAACATATATTCGATAGGTTATTTGCTTTTGTACCATTTGCTTTCGATGTAATTCAAGTATCAACAATGATGTAACAGAAATATTATTGAATGAATAATATGAACTTTCTCTTCTAATATATTTCATCAATAGTTCAGCTGAATTAGGTGGAACAACAGCAGCAGCTAGAGATATCAATCAATTATTTGAACGTATACCTTTGATTGATAATATGGCAACAGATGGAAAAATACTTGTGAGTTAAAATAAAACGGAATAATGACACTTTGTTGATTGTTGTCTAATGAACAGGAGAAGTTTTCTGGATCAATTCAATTCGATAATATTGTTTTTTCTTATCCAACCCGAAAATCAGTTAAAGTACTCGATGATTTTCGATTGATAATTCAACCTGGTATGTATATTTTGGATTATATAACGTCCTATGATATATCTTCTCTTTAAGGACAAAGTGTTGCACTCGTCGGTAAGAAATTCTTATAAATAAAAACGTCATCTAATTTCATAAAGGCTCAAGTGGATGTGGTAAATCAACCATGGCACAATTACTCGAACGATTTTATGATAGTAATCAAGGACGTGTAGTATGTAATTTCGTTTCCTTGATTAGACATACTTTTTTTCAAAATGTAGTTAGTGGATGGTTATGATATAAAAACATTGAATTTATCATGGTTACGTTCCCAAATTGGTCTTGTTAGTCAAGAACCAGCACTTGTATTAGGTCTGTCAATTGGAGAAAATATCTCGTATGGTTGTTTATCAAATACATTTCATCAAACAGATATTATTGATGTAGCTAAACGAGCTCATTGTCATGATTTTATCGAACAATTACCACAAGTATGTTACTTATTCTTAACGACAGTTCGATTATGTAACACTTGATCTGTATGTAGGGATATAATACATTGGTGGGATTGAATGGCACGTCATTTTTATCTGGAGGTGAAAAACAACGTATCGCTATTGCTCGAGCATTGTTTCGTAAACCAAAAATTTTACTACTTGATGAAGCAACTAGTGCATTGGACGTACATAATGAACAGGTAAAATTTATATACCTTTAATTGTATTAAGAAATCTTAAATGAACAATATTTTCTTTCACTTCAGTTGGTAGAAGAATCATTGAATGCTGCAAGACAAGATGATCCATCACGAACTGTGATTATTGTTGCTCATCGTCTATCCACTATTCAATCATGTGATCTAATCTGTGTTCTAGGTCCTAATGGACGTCTATTAGAAAGTGGTACACATATAGAATTGATGGCACGTGGTAATGCATACTATAGATTCGCACACGATCATGTGATGTCACGAAGTCACGTATGAAAATTCGTTCATTTCATTCAATAAAATAAATTAAAAACAATGTTATTTCTTTTATGCTATGGTCTCGCAAAAATGCATTATTTCTTAAAGTTTTTTTAAATAGCATGCATTGGGTGTGGGTGTGGGTGTGAGTTAAGAGTAGAAATGCTCACGTCTTATAGTACGCTTGTTTTGAATAAGTAACCCGTCATTTCCCTGACTCATGCCAATTACATTTGAAATAAATATTACTCATGTTCTATTTCATGTAATTTCATTATTGCATGTAATTGCATAATTTATAATGTCGGTATAAAGAAGAACAGAGAAACGTATTGCATACATCATTGATAATAAACGTCGTTCTCACAGGTAAGAGTCGCTTTGATTTACATTTTTTGCGTTAGACATGAGAGAAAATGTACTAATTCGTCTCTTTTAGTCTTTGTAACCAAGCAAATAATATACAAAAATGACTACTGATCAGTTAGCTTCTGTCGGTGTTCGATGTATTCCAGATAATCCTCACGCGGTTATTGGTGTTATGAATGCCAAGAGAGCTCGATTTGAAATCGAAACAAAAAAAAATGAAAATGCTGCAGCAACTAAACGAACTCCAATTAACTTAGCATTAGTACTCGATCGAAGTGGTTCCATGCAATCCAATAATAAATTAGAATTTGCCAAACAAGCTATTATTTCCGTCCTTGATTTACTTCATGATGATGATGTTGTACATCTTGTTGCTTATGATGATCATGTCTGGAATGTATTTGAAGATGCACATGGATCAGCTCGTCAAGTTCTCTATTCAGTAGTACGAGGTCTTCGAACAGGTGGTCAAACGAATCTATCAGGTGGCATTGAAGCAGGAGCTAATCTTCTGGAAAAATATCCATATCCAGGATTTTCTAAACGTATGTTCGTCCTATCAGATGGATTAGCAAATGTTGGATTGAAGACAAAAGAAGAAATCATGAAAGCTGTTACGAAATATAATGAAAAAGGAATTATAATTGATTCGTTTGGTGTTGGAGAAGATTTTGATGAAAGAATAATGAAAGGTATTGCAGAGGCCGGACGTGGTCAGTTTTTCTTTCTTGAATCAGCCGATGTTATTGTCTCCTTGATAACCAAAGCACTTCAAAGTGTCTTTGATGTTTGTGGAACACAAGCTCAATTAACTATTCGAGGTCGTAATAATGCCATTGTCACGAAAATATGGGGCCATGAAAATATTGCCTGTGGTGCTAATCTTGGCGATCTTCATGTCGATAATCTACGTGTTATTCTTTGTGATTTTACAGTTTCAGGAACGTTGTCTGATGGTACTGAAATCGAAGTTCTTGATTATCAATTAAAGTATCAACGTCCAGATGATATTGATGAAGAACCAATGATAGTTTCTGGTACATTATCAATAACCTTCGTTCATGATGCATCACTTGCCGAACAAATCGATCCGAAAATTCAAACCTTACATGCAGTACAAATGGCAGCAGAAATGGATGATAGAATTGCTCAATTGATTACTGATGGCAAGACTGACAATGCAATTACACTTATTGCTGAGCAAATTACTCTTCTTCAAACAGTCGAACATATGGACGACGAAAAGAACATGATTTCAATGTTAATTCGCATGGCAGAAAACATGCAAAAAAGATTGAAAGATAAAGCGGTTAGTCAAAAAACAGCAGCGAAATACTACGGCCATCATGGTCATATGAAAAAATGCTATGATCACAAATATACAGGTCATTATGCCGATGAAGACTAAAAGATACGATATTTTCTTATCTATTCCGATTGTCGAACTGAATTTTGCTATTGATTCATTTTGAAATAGACAAGATATTTTATGATTGTAATCAGAAATAAACAGATTGAATACTCTTTAACATGCATATATATCTTCATTCTCATGTATTCTTTGCGATACAAATCTTGACTTGAATGAAAACAATCTCGCATATTTCAAAAAATATGGCAAAAATGAAGAGATATGAGTCGATGTGTACCATCTGTAGCGAATGATTATATATTTCAGAATCTGAAGAGTTGGAATATTAAATTGATTTTTCTACAGTACAGGCGTGCCGTATACAAGAAGAAGGCATATATTAACATTTACAGAAAAAAAACGAGCTGAATAAAATAATAAAACGATTTGAAGTTCGTACGCAAATCAAAAAGCATAAGATAAATCGTCAATTTAGAAAACTAATATCGAAAATCTAATCTGTTGAGGGTTTGAAACTGTCCTCCTCGTTCATCTTGCTATGCGGAATAGTGAAAAAAGATTTTTATAAAATAAAGAATGACGATCTGCTTTTTCTGAAAAATATATTGATTATTAAGTAGTATATACAATTTACGAGTAGAATGTTATCGAAAAAATAGAATGAAGTTTGTGAATTAATTTTAACAAGCCAATAAAACACCGACATTGCCACTTCCTTGATTTGCAACAATAATGTCGATTTTGCCGTCATTATTGACATCGACCACGACTACATTTCGTGGATTGGTACCAGTTGCGTAAGTTGTTTGTGCAGCAAACATACCATTACCTGTATTGAGGAAAACGCCGACATTGTTACTACTATAGTTCACGACAATAATATCGGATTTGCCGTCGTTATTAACATCGCCCACTACCACATTCAGCGGGAGGGATCCAGTTGAATACGTTGTTTGTGCAGTAAACGTGCCACTACCTGTGTTGAGAAGTACACCGACATTATTACTACCAGAGTTTGCAACAATAATGTCCGGTTTGCTGTCGCTATTAACATCCACTACTGCTATACCGTACGGATTGGTGCCAGCTAAGTAAGTTGTTTGTGGAGCAAATGTGCCGTTGCCAACGTTAAGAAGAACACTAACGTTGTTACTAACAGAGTTCGGAGCAATAATGTCTGGATAATTGTCGTTATTAACATCGACTACGGCTACACTGTACGAAGTGGTGCCAGCTGAGTAAGTTGTTTGTGGAGCAAATGTACCGTTGCCGAAGTTGAGAAAAACACCAACGCTATTACCATTAGCATTTGCAACAATAATGTCAGGTTTGTTGTCATTATTGACATCAATCACTTCGACATCGTATGGACCGGCGCCCGTAGAGTAAGTTGTTTGGGCAGTAAACGTACCACTGCCGATGTTGAGGAGAACATTGAAATAGTTACTATTAAGGTTTGTGACGATAAGGTCTGGTTTACTGTCATTATTTATATCGACCACTGCTATACTGTCTGGCTTTGTGCCTGTTGAGTAAGTTGTTTGTGTAGCAAACGTACCATTGCCGGTATTTAGGAGAACACCGACATTATTACTATTCACGTTTGTGACAATAATGTCGGGTTTACTGTCGCTATTGACATCAACCACTGCCAAACCGAACGGACCTGTGCCAGCTGCATACGTTGTTTGTGCCATATATGTTGTATTGCATAGAGCTATTGCAAACAAAAATAGTTTTTCTTAGCACGTATGCGAAAATACACAGATAACGTCTCAATAATGCCTTTTAATGCGCCCTCAGCCTGCTTGTAGCCCTCATATGAAATTCTCTTATGGTCTTCATCTAAATGAGGAACAGTGGATAGCTAAAACCAAAACTTTTACATTTGGTTATTTCTGGTATTTATCATTTTGAGGGACTACAACTCATCTAGTGTATTACTAACCTAGCATTGTTGTTGTCGATGTCGTTGTGGTTGTAGTTGTTGTGGTGGTTGTTGTTGTGGTTGTAGTTGTTGTTGTGTCCGTGGT
>CAJNOI010000111.1:188583-204857 GCA_905250115.1 Adineta steineri
TCGACAGCACAATGGTTCAAGACAAGCTGCTTCTGTGCCTGGTTTGTATTCAAAATCGACATGAATATCAGCCAATTGTAGTAATTGAAGTTTTGGTGAACTAGGCTAAAGTGTTAGAAATACTGTTTAAGATATTCTTTCAATTAAATACACATTTACTGAAGGAGGTTTTGGTGGTTGTGGAGATGGTTTTCCATCAGGAACTGGTACAGTCCAATTCAAAGCAGGAAAATCAGTTAGTCTATCACAGTTCAGAGCAATTCCACATAATGTCTTATCATTATATTCTGTTAAAGCAATGACTTGAAAAACAACATCCTATTCACAAATAAATAGATCAAGTGAATGACATTAATTGAAAAAATCTTTTACTTTATATTCATGTACAGCACCACTACAAACTTCAAGAACCAATCCAAATTCTTCACAAACATTTAGAACTGCTTCTTCTATACGTTCAGTTTGATTAGCATAAATAAGTATTCGCACCTAAATTGTGTGTATATAATTAAATTAAGATGAAAATTAGTCTTTTTTTTACTTACAATAGGTAGAAGTACATGACATACTTTACAATATACTTCTGGTGGATCATTATATTTTTGAAACATCCATTGAAGTTCTCTCACACTATTTGAATGTTCGAAACGTTTTCGATAACTCATAAGAGTAGAAAATGTTTCTTCATTTATATTTGTAGGTTCATTTACTATTTCATCAATTGGATCGTCTGGAATTATTCTACCATCAATTGTCGTATAAACGACAAAGGTGCAAAAAATAAGAATATAAACTATACGCAAAGCCATCAACAGACGAAATGAAAAGGAGAATAATGATAAACACAAAACTTGTTTGTCAAAGATAGAAACTTTCTTTCAGGTAACCAATGTTTGTTAACAGGTTATCTTATCATCAAGAAGAAACCTTGTTGTTTATTGAAATTATAAAGTTATGATCATATACGTTAAAATAATATTTTAGGTTGAGTATGAGGATGAAGAAGACATAATTTCATTCACATCCTTACGATACTTTCAATTATATGAAGGATTCTTCTCACTCATTACTCACACCCTCAAGATGTTTTTAATAGTCGGTTAGGTTGTGCAGTATAATAAAATGATACAAATTGGTTCTATAAATCAGCACGAGTTCGTAGGCGACAGAAAGCGATCAAAAAAATGATGGCAAATGGAATTGATATTGCACCAATTAAAAGTAAAATGAAAGAATAAATAGTGACTGGACCATACCATGTTACTTGCGATGGTTTTTTTGAATTATACCAACATGGATACGAAGAACCAGCCTAAATGAAAGAGAGTATTCAAAGTAAAATTATATTGAATTACTATGGAGAAAGTGATACGGAAAAATCTGAGATGCCTTCTTCAAATAAAGACATACTTGAATGTTTTCAAGATTACATTGAGCTCTCGATACATACCTTATATTTTTCAGATGTACTGTCTACGGATTGATAAGACCCATGTCTGTCGCTTCGTATAGTTGCTTTAAATATTCTATTTGGACCAAATTCAACATGCCAAACTGCTATATAGCACACTCTATATATTCGGGATTTCGTCCCACTTTCTCCAGGGCATTTATCGTTTCTATCATAGCCCGCTGATCGAACACGACATGAATCCTTCACATAGAATCGCATTTTATTATACTCTTGAAGATAGAGTGGACCACCAGCTAAAAAACAAACAACGGTAACACCAAGGAAAAAACATCCAATACCGAGTACAATCTTTGCGAATTTAGGTCTAGGACAGGATTCCGCCATAAAAGAGAATCTAGAAAAAATAAACATAGCATCATAATTCATTTTTTATCTATTAAAAAATATAATGAAAGTCATGCAGATAATGAAATCTCTATGTTATTCAAAGAATGATGACGTACTAATTTATTTATTTATTGTCCAACCTACTGCAAAGGGAATATTCTAAAAGAATAAAGTCTTTCTGTAACGTTTTGACGACGAATGACCTCGCTTGTATGTAGCAGAACATTACAAAAACGACACATTAAAAAGAAAAAGAAAAGAGAAAGTAAAGGATACCGAGACAAATTAAATATAAATAGTTATTGCAACGCAAAAATCGACGAATAACAGGCCTGCACAACATTTCATCGTCAACTAATGTATATATACTCACCCATCCAATATATAAGTGAGAAAAGAAAAAAAAGTGAAAATAGATTAGATTATGATGAATAGAACCGTCGAAGGTAATGTAAAACGTGAAGAAAAGAAAAAGAAAAAAATCTAGGAATTAGAAAATTGAGAGCTGTAATTGATATATTATTTTGTTTTTGTTGATTTATCTTATACTATTTATGTTAGTTGAAAACATTTCTCAGGACTATGTTCTACAATTGAAAGAGTTCTATAAAATCGAGAAGTACACTACTTTATTACCGCGATCACTGATACACAGATTATTGCCTTTTACCTTAACGAAATATATGTAATGAATCCAAATAACGATATAAAAAAAAATGAGAAGCGCACATTTACATTTCCTTTAACGAAAAAGGTCATTAATAAATGCTTCATTCGTCATCCACATATCAAATACACCAAATTTTATTAGTCAAGAAATCAACATTCATTATTAATTGCTTTTTTTTGACTAAATTTAATATATTTTACATTTTATGACGATTAATGCTCTATATTCACCTAAAATTATTTTATTTCATATTTTTATTTATTATGATGAAGAAAAATGAACGTTTTTATAAGAAAAGTTGAATAGAAATCAAGTAATATATTTTTTGAATTGAATTAATAAACCAAATTAAATACTGGTGTAATATAAACGTCAAAATCATCAGAATTATTGTAATTTCCAAAATTCTTAAGAGCCGAATATCGAACTCTATATTGGCCAGGAGGAAGTTTTTGGTTGAAGATAATTGAAGTATTACCAGAAAAGAATATTTGTGCAATTTGACCCTTCCAGAGATACGGATATGATTTCAAATAATCAGTTTCTATTTTGACATCGGCATTTCGAGGCCAATCAGTACCGTAAAACGGACCAACAGAATTATTGAACAATAGACCATAACTATGAGTAAACAATCAAATCATTAATCAAACGATAATGACAATTTAGAGAATTTGCTGCGAATACTCAAAAGAAAAAGTAAATGATCAGTGGATCCGTATTGTATTCATGAGAGGTATATAAATCAGTTTGTTGAAGAATATATATACAATGGAAACATTTTAGATCGATAATTACTAATTTTTTTTCTTTTGTAAAAGTTTGAATAATAAGCACTTTTTTTAGAAGAAAATGATTGTTTGATTCAATTCTTCTAATCAGAATCGTCAAACTAATTCCAATTATTCAAAACCCTTGGAATTTGTTGCTCTTCGAGGATTTATATTAGGAATTTTTCTATGACTTTTAACTATTGAACTTAATGTGGATTTTAGATATATTTTGAAAATATTAATGTTTTCTAATCTCCTGTTAAGTATATTACTTGATATCATAACCCGGTAGAATATTATCTACGGGTGCAATAGCTTCTATATACGCAATCGACGTTGCATATGCAAGCACTAATACGATTGTTGCTCCTTCTGTGACATTCAAAGTTGGTATTTCTCCATCAGTGACATATTTTCCGTGTGCATCTTGAATGCCTGTTATAATACCCGATGGCGTTTGTCGGACAAGTTTTCGTGCTTGTTTGAAATCACCGACAACACCAGCATCTAAATATAATATTGTTTAGGAATAAGAATGTACAATAAAACGAAGTTTTTACATGACATATGAACAATTTCTCCATTATCTTGATTTTTAGCATAAATAAAACCTGAATAAAATGGAAGAAGAGATGGATCTGCATTCTTAGGTGCTGTAAATCGAAGAGTTATTCTTTGTGATTTTCCTGGTCGAATTTCACATTCACGTGGTTCAATATCAACATCCTTCAATATAAAGTAAAATATTATCGATTAATTTTTTTTCTTCTAGTCAGTTCTAATATGTATTCTTATACTGTAAAATATCAAATTAACTAACAATCAAGATAAAAAATATTTGTATTAACTGGTAATCTCATATTTCTAGATATACAACATATTAATTTTCAATGAAAGACTTACAGCATAGTCTGGAGAATACAATGGTGCTGCTAACAACAGGTCATTGTTTGGTTGTTTTCCAGTGGCCATTGCAGCTCCTCGATGACTTAGTCTATATCGAGCTAATTTATCACCAATATTGAGCAAATGAACAGTGTATGATTTGTGTTGTCTTACAGTATCATTAAGTCCAAGTTTACTTGGAGAAAACATAGCTGTAGCAGTAATACCGTCAATAGCATCAACTAATCCAGCGCCTTGTCGAAGAGTAGAAGCGAAAAGAGAAGAATTGTATTCTTTTACAATTGTGGTCGTCGATTGAAATAGATCTCGAACAAAATTAGCTTTAGGACGACATTTTCCATCAGGTGAAGTACCATTAACAGTTGATGGAGCCGGATTACCAATATGAGATAGAAAAAGTGCCAAAACCCTTTTAAAAATAAGAATAATAATAAAGAAAATTAATAATCATTGAGATGAGTATTTTTAAAATCTAGCCTCTTTTTAATTAATTATTTCTTCTGGCTATTTTTCCTACTCTATCAGTTTCGAAAAACACCATCTTGAAGGTGTGGATGTGGGTATTGAATGAAAAGAACACCCGAACCCACCCATTAATTTAGTATCACAAAGAAGAGTATAAACGAATTAAAGTCTTTAGTTATATTGAATATGCAAATATCTTAATTTGTATTTTGAGATTGATTCAATTCAAATATAAGATAGAACGAAGACATAGAAGCTACTATTTACAGACAGAATCCGTTTTTTCTATAGTATATAGTCAATAACTAGGAAAGAATTTTGTTAACTTTAAAATAAAATGTATGAAACTACTGATTTCAATGTTTTTATACAGTATGAACAAAAACTTACCCAGCCATATAAGGTGTTGACATACTTGTACCAGAATAAGTAACATATGCACTAGTTAACTTTAAATTTTCTGATGCGGCAGTAGATAAAGTCGAGTAAACAAATCCACCAACAGCACTAATATCTGGTTTGAATTCCAGATCGTATCGCAATCCGTTCGAGGTAAAAAAAGAAGGTGTTAAGGCTGTTGGCTTGAAAGAAATTGAAAAAATAAACACATTTTATTCTTTATATATGATAATTTTTAATGTATTATAGTTATTATGCAGAAGATAAAAGAAAATTGATAAAATAAAGTTTTAAAATAATAATTAAAAAAAGTTCAATGTACCTTTGGCTCTCTCGCAAATCTCTGTCGTAATTCCTTAATGAAGTTTTCTTGAGGATTCATTAGGGGAGAGCTGACTAGAAAGGTTTATTTCAAAGAGTCTTTATTAGTTAATCAATGTCTTAAATTAATTATATTTTCAAATACTTTTTGTAACTACTTACCACTGGAGTAATTTTGGCTGAATCAGTAAATTTAAATATACCAGTAGGATCCTTAGCTACCGTTGCAATAATGAACAAACTATCTTCGGTGGTAATACTTCCAGTTGGAATAGTCGTCAGACCTAAAAGAAAATATGGATTAAAACGAAAAAGAATGGGAAAAAAAAGAAAGAAAACCTGGGAAATACAAAGATCTATCTGTAAGACAGCCACGTGCTCCATACAATGCTGCATTGTTACATCGATCATAGATGGAACATGTGTCGTCAAGACTGTAAGCAAATAAGACGACAGCATCAATGACTGATACTTTTAGTCCATTACATCCATCATTAACTCCTCGACTAGGATCTAAATAAGTATGATTAAAGAAGATTGATTTGATATCATGATTAAAGTTCCAACTAACCATTTACGACAATTTTAGACTCAAATTTTGATTGTTCATTAGCAAAAGGAGGTTGAGTTCGATAATAAATTATTTTTCCATTAGGTGCAATCATTTTGAAGCTAATTGTATTAACATTATCAACTGAAGCAACAGATATCGCATGTGATGCAATCGCTGGATCACCACTAGTTAGAAGACCATTAGTTCCTGAATTACCAGCCGCAATTGTCATATATACTATAAGGAATTTGTCATTATTATATTGAAAAGTATAAATGAATTATTACCTCCCATTTGGATCACGTATTCAACAGTTAATGTGCCAATATCGGTAAGATAAGGAAAATTACTTCCGATAGACATCGTTACTAAATAAATAATAGTCATAATAAAAATTATTTAATTTAAAGAGGATATGGGTAATTAATGATAAGAATAAAAACACTCATACCTACACCCACCCACATCCATCAACAATAGATCATGTTTAATATAAAAAGATAATACATCAGTCAGAAACACTCACTTATATCAGCCTTGTCTAGATAAGCACGTATAATTGCACTCGCGATAATATCTAAATAGTTTTGTAAATAAGTATATGATAAATACATATTTGCAGCTCGGTTTACCTGATGTCGTAAACTCGAAACAACTAAATACACGATCTTTAAAATGAAAGAAGAGAAAAACATAACAGAAATGAGTATTGAATGAAAAAGATCAAGTAAACTTACATGCTAAGATTGTTGATTCAGGAGCAACACCCACAAAGGGTACAATAGGAGTATAAAATGCTTCATCAATATTCGTAGCATTTGCTGCAAGAATTCCAGCGACATGTGTACCTATATCATTGATAGAATCAATCAAACAACTATAATAAAAAAAAGCAATACCATGACCATCGGTAGGACAATCATCATATGGATCATCATCAGGTACTGCCGTGCTAATTTCACCATTATAAGCATCTCCAACCAAATCTGAAAAGAATTTTATTTTAGTATTTCTCTTCTTCGAAATGTTTGATCTAATTATTTACCATAACCACCTGCAACTTTACATCCTATTCCAAAACAACCTCCCAGTGCTGGAT
The DNA here is from genome assembly GCA_905250115.1 of Adineta steineri. Taxonomy (NCBI): domain Eukaryota; kingdom Metazoa; phylum Rotifera; class Eurotatoria; order Adinetida; family Adinetidae; genus Adineta; species Adineta steineri. The sequence goes on from CAJNOI010000111.1 coordinate 195,571, forward strand.
GTTTATAATCGATTCCAGTGTCAATAATACCTATCTATGAAAAATAAAAGAAATCATTTTCAGTTTATAACAGTATTAAAGAGTGTGGGTTTAACATAATACTATCCACACCCACCCCCTCATGATGCTTAAAATTGCTTACCCGAACGCCTTTACCATAATCTTTTAATTTTTCATGAACTTCGGAAACACCTGATGCACGGTGAGGAGTGATGGATCGAATGCCATCACTGATGGCTTTATTTGATGATATTGCATGGTTCGCTAGATTTGGACGACGAATACGACTAACAGAATAAATTTCAATAAAATCTTCGATGTCTGCAAGACCATGAAGAGATTCTTCGTTATTGACAGTAATGGATACACCACGAAAAAACTCTGTTTCAAATTCTAGTCGCTTTTCAATTGATAAACTACGCGTTTGATCATTTTTTGTTAAAGCTTCAGTAATTTTCTTGAAATGATCTTTGTCAGCACTGTCCGTCGCAAATTGAACGACAAAAGTACCTTTCAATCGAGTATGAGCTTGTGTTTTATCTGCCTTCGTTAGTGTTTTTAATCTTCCAATCAGATATTTTTTCTTCTCATGTCGTGATTTTCTATTATGAGTGTGACCGAAAATACCTAAAATATATCGATAAATAATCTTGAACAGATCATTAAGATATTTTAACACGTATAATAATTTAGCAGTTTTCTTAGAATAACTACTCGTTATAGGAATACATTCATATTTCGCTCAAATCTTTTTTATACTAATTATTAATGTCAATGACAAAAAGATTTAAAAAAAGAAAAAAATCTTCAAGTTACATGCGTCATCTTAGGGTGGGTGTGTGGGTGTGGATGGATGGGAGTGTGGCTGTGGGTATTTATTTCATTCCACACCCTCAAGATTGACATCAGTGATGAAAACAAAATATAAATATGCTTACGATGTTTCTCATCTGATTGACATTTTGTTAGAATCGATTTATCCTGTTCAATTGGATCATACATTGTAGTTGTTTCAGTCATTGTAGTTGGTTCAGTCGTGGTAGTTAACTTAGTTTTTTTGGATGATTTTGTAGTTGTCTTGGTTGACGTAGTAGTTGTTCCTGTAAAAACAAATCATCATAGAAATTCATCTTTTAAATATTGACACACATATTATAGTAGAGGGTGTGGGTGTTGGTGTAGATATTGTATTAATCTTATATTCACATTCATACCTACACCCACATCCTCAAATCGATTGAATTCTAAAATGAGCATATATATTACTTGGAGGTTTGATTCTCTTGTATGGTCGTTTGCGCGTTTCATATGAATCTGGACGATATCGATCGTTGTTATTTTCATTATCATAAACTTCTTCTGTTTCTTTCTCTTCTTGTTCTTCATCTTCTGATTCTGATTCATAATTTACCTCCGAATGTTTTTCATAGTTTTTGGGCATGGAGAAAGAACGAAATTTAGTACGAACTCCACCTTTAAAACCACCTCTGTGTCGATCAAATACTGGAACATTTGGACCAATTACTATTTAAAATAAAACAAAATTTATTAATTAAAATAAGTAAAAATAAAGCAACTAACAAGGTTGTGGAAAGAAAGAAGGAAATATAGGACCATTTATAGGCGGTGGAACACCACTACTGACTAAACTTGCATAACCAGATGCAATTAGTTCAGCAACCGAGAACATTTTACCATAAAAATTGATCAATGGAGGTAAAATATAGACTAGAATAAAAAATAATAATTCAACAGAATTTTTTCAAAAGATTATTACTGACCGCCTCCTGTAGGAGAAAAAATAATTGTTTGTTTTGTGAGTCGATCAGCAAATATTGGGATTCGTGGCATAAAACTTATCAGAGAGCCCCTAAATGCTATACAAAAAAAAAGAAAGACAATTAGATCGAATAAATAATAAATCTAATAAAACACACGATTTCCACGTCTACTATAGCGAGCTGCAGGAAAACGAATGGATTGTGATGATTTTCCTTTTTTTTCTCGAATATAAACATTTGTATGGCCAAGATTTTGTGATGATCGAGATTTCTAATATAAAGAATTAATATATATAATTTAATGTAAAGATAACAATACTCACTGCATATCCATTATATGATCGTAATTTCGGAATTTGTTCATCATCAATAAATTCATCTGATGTTTCTTCATCTAAATTATCGCTATTCCAGTCATTTGATTGGTTTGTTTCATCTATTAAAAAATCATTAATAATCATAACGTAAGAAGTCGAATAAAACAACAAACAATTATTCATAATAAATTCGTAAACTAACCACTTTTATCTCATAGATAAACAAAATCGATTACAAATAGTATCTTTTTCCCTTAAAAGTTTTATTATATTTTAAATTTCGAAAATCTATTACTGTAACAGTTCTGATTCATTTAAATTATCGTACCTTGTTCATCGAAAGTGATGGTTTTATCCATTTTTGATGCACGATGAGACATCAAAACTACAGTAGTAGCAGCACCAATAATGAAGAGAAGTGCCGAAACCGTGCAAAATAACTTCATCTTAGTGGTAAAAAATCCATTGGACGATCGTGCCCTAAAAATAATTCAAAATTTGGAACAAATATTTTATTTGGTCAATTGTGTTTCTAAAAATATTTACCGATTCTTCGCTGGATGTTCCTTCATTCTTGTTCGAAAATGTAATTCCTGTTGATCACCATTCATGACAGTATCTTCCAATTCCAATTCATCAGTGTTCTTCATCTTGGTAGATTTGATTTTATTTCATAAAGAAATCTATCTAAAACGAAATAAGAATTAGAAATGTACGACCCACATTCATTGCGACGATTTCAGGCCCAATATAGAGCTGTAGAAGATTTAGTATATGTATATACTTTTCTTCTTCAAAAGAAATCGCTTAGCTACTGAATATTCTTCGTATATTATATAGCACTCGAAACATCCAGTAACCTAATACAGTAAAATGCCACATCATGTGAAAAATATCATTTAATGCCATTATTTAGTGAGAAGGTCAATCGATTAAAATCATCTGATCAAAGTGCAGTGTACTGAAAATGAAGATAAATATCAATATATAAATAAAGAAAAGAGCACAAGGCATCGTTTAGATTGGCATATTCAAAAATAATGATATTTTATAAAATTTGATTAAAGGTTATCGCAATCGAGGGATTTAAATCTATCATTGTTTTTTTTATATTTTCGGTACATTTTCTCATTAATGCTATCAATGCTTTCGACATTCAATACTTTACAAGGGTCCGATATACCATTCATATGTAAGCTGTGAGGATTATAAGGTACTCCTTATACCTATATGAAGAAAGTTTTATAATGAAAATCAACAATATAGATTTTCTGGATGCTCACAATGCCTCTACAGAGTTTTTATATGAAAACAACATATTTATAAACTCAGTCGGTGAGTTAAATCTAGATGGAAACTTAAATATCTTTACAAATATGCAACAGAAACACATTTGGGTATATAAAACATAATTAAAATCAGTTGTATGTCTAAACGATAAAAACAAGAATTTCTATATTAAATTTTAGATTTCATAATTGAAAATAAAAATACAGAAAGAATGATGAATATCTTATCTTAACTAGTATTCAATCTTATATTGTTTCTGTTATATTAAATTAATTTATCTTCATCATCACTTTATATACAACATTCTGTAATACTGCTGCTCCCCCTTTTCTCTTATCTAATATGCTAAATGTTTATCCATTTTACCCCCCTTTTGTCATATGATGAAGCTGTATATTAATGTTTGTCTCTTAATTTGCTTTTATCTAAGATGCTTCAATATATTTACCTTTACTTCACCTTTCACTTTATCAAACTTCTTTTAGGACATCTGTTCGCCTTATTCTATTATTTAATGTACCACTTTATTTACTTCGCGCTTAATCTTAAACCATGTGATGCTTTCGCCCTATCTCTTTTCTTTTATAATATGTGAGAAGATATTTATTTTCACTTGTGTAATTATTACATATCATCGAAATGCAAACTAGCTTCAAAGATTTTTCGTTTATCTATTTTCATAAGAAAACAAAGACAAATTAAATGAAACTGATAGGATTCATTTATTTATACAATATATTAAATAATTGACTAAGACGTCTAATAAAATTGTTTTGAATATGAAAAGAATATATGTTGGAATGTGAGTGTAAATACTGTCATCCATAATATTCTTGGAAAATTTATCCAAATTGTTTATAGAATGTCTCATCTAGTTTACCAACATAATTACTATTGTATCGAAATGATATTATGTTGTCCTGGCGGTAGGATGAGAAAATAAAAATATGAATTAGGACTACTACTGATAATATAGAATAATTAATAGTTGCAAAAGAGTGAACAAGTTCGAAATTAGTGATCAATTTATACCATGTGTATTCCCCATCAACGACATATTGCTAATGCATTCATCGGATCAATCATCTTTTCTAAATATACAGATTTACTTTGTAACCTGCATCTTTTTTTGTGTAATTTTTTATAATATTTTTTTGGATGCTTACAAAAGAATGGAAAGAAAAGCTGACGATAACAAACAGAGAAAGAAATAACGACACAAAAACACAGAAAATCATTATCTGGCTAGGTGGTGATGATGTAATCGACAAGCATTTTTTTTTCAGTTTGTTTTATTCTTCCATTATTGTATATCATGAAACTAACAACATCTTACCGTTAAAACGAATCAAATGTTCTGATATCTGATCATCGGATGAGTGGAGTTATTAACCCATCTTCGACCACTTTCATCAGTTATTTCTCTTTTTTGTCGCGTACATTCACTTGCATTTGAGTGTGAGAGTGAGTGTAGGTGATGTGTTTGTTTACTCTGTCTACTCACATTCACACCCTTCTCACTATATTCATTATTACACTGTCAAAAGTATTTGATTCAGCTCTTTATACATATCATATAATCTCACTTTCACTTCATTTTATTACAATTAAAGAATTTCAAAGAATTGCACCAGTTACGGATGATGTTGCGTAAGAAAACGTATTATGAATGAAAAACAATTTGATTATAAGGTTTCGTTTCTGTATAACAGATAGCATATATGTATAATGTATAGAGATGTATTTATTGAAATAAAATCAAAAAATATATCTTCGATTCATTGAAATATTCTTGTATTTGCATCGTACATTCAATTCGTATGCTTTTTTTTCAGTGACATATGATCGTATACAAAAAAACTTGTATGATGCAATGTATTATTTTTTGTCACAATATATCGTCATCGTAAAAAATCTTACGTAATTACATGAATCATGTACATAAACATAGACGAAAAGTATTCGTTTCTATTACACATTATTTCATTCAATTCTATTTTCGGCAAAGCTGTGATCTACAATCATGAGTAAAGAAAAATCACTTATTAATATTGTTATTATGGGACATGTTGATTCTGGTAAATCAACATTATCTGGTCATTTACTCTACAAATGTGGTGGTATCGATAAGAGAACGATCGAAAAATTCGAAAAAGAAATTGCCGAAGTATAGATTCAGATTTTATTCGAATCATAGATATATTTATTTTCGTATAATTGATAGATGGGTAAAGGTTCATTTAAATATGCTTGGATTATGGATAAAGTGAAACCTTCACGAGAACGTGGTATTACTATTGATATTTCACTTTGTAAATTCGAAACAAATGCATACAATGTTACGATCGCTGATGCATCAGGTTATCGAGATTATATCAAAAATATGATTACACGTACTTCACAAGTAAGTTCTTTTGTTTTCTTCTACAAAATTATACATATATGAGTTTCCTCATAGGCTGATTGTGCAATATTAGTTGTAGCAGCTGGTTTGGGTGAATTCGAAGCTGGTTTTAGCAAGTACGGTCAAACACGTGAACATGCTCTTCTTGCATATACATTAGGTGTAAGACAAATGATTGTCATTGTAAATAAAATGGATACAACAGAACCACAATTTTCTGAAGAACGTTTTAATGAAATCAAAAGTGAGGTATCAACATATATTAAAAAAATTGGTTATCAACCTGAAACTGTACCTTTTGTACCTATTTCGGGATGGTATGGTGATAATATGATTACTGCATCAGAAAATATGCCTTGGTATAAAGGATGGTCAGTTGTTCGTAAAGAAGGTAATGCTACAGGCAAGACTTTGCTCGAAGCTTTGGACGCTATTATTCCTCCACAACTTCCAATAGACAGACCACTTCGAATACCAATTCAAGATGTGCACAAACTCGGTGATATCGATACAGTACTTGTTGGTCGAGTTGAAACTGGTATACTCAAACCCAATATGATCGTTAATTTTGCTCCATCATCGAACTTAACAGCAGAAGTTCGATCCATTGAAATGCACTACAATGAACTTGAAGGTATATACTGTCTTAGTCTATTCACATATATTTATTATTTCCTTTTATTTATAGAAGCTCTACCTGGTTGTAATGTTAGTTTCAATGTTCATGGTGTTAGCGCTAAAGATCTTCGACGTGGTTTCGTTTGTTCTGATTCAAAAAATGTTCCAGCTCAAGAAGCTCTAAGTTTTATAGCTCAAGTCAGTTTCTAAAATTATTCATTTATATTTCAAAGTCTATTATTTATTTTTGTAGGTAATTGTACTTAATCATCCTGGACAAATTAGTCAAGGCTATACACCAGTAATTGATTGTCACACATCTCATATTGCCTGTAAATTTGCTGAATTAATCTCAAAGATTGATCGTCGATCCGGTCAAGTTATTGAAGAAGCTCCAAAATATCTTAAATCAGGTGATACTGGTATAGTTAAATTAATTCCAACAAACCCAATGTGTGTTGAAAAGTATGCTGATTATCCACCATTGGGTCACTTTGTTGTGAAAGATATGCGTCAAACTGTAGCTGTTGGTGTTATTAAAGATGTTGAAAAGAAAGCATCTTCATTTGACAAAATGGTTAAAATGACTAATGCAGCTGCTGTAAATAAAGACAAGAAATAGGATTGGTGGTACTTTCGTAAACAAACATCACAACAACATCAGATATTATATATCATCCGTTATTTTTTATATTTAGAGACTCATTGGGAAAGATGAAGAAAACTAAAAGATTTTTATTCTTGGAAAATATGTTTACTTTTGCTGTGTTCTCTCATTTGTAGTCGTATTCTTTACTTGTTTAGAATTAGTTGTGATCATACAATTTTTTTTATGTTTGCGAAAGCTTTTTCCACTAAAATTGCTTTTTTTTGTACAATCGATAGAGAAAATATGAACATTAATAATACGAAATATTAATTGACTGGTACTTCGAATTAATGTTATAATAAAATCACGAGGATAAGAATTTGATTATGATTGAATTTTGATGAATAAATTATTGAATAAACAAAAATAATCAGAAGAGAAAGAAATATTAAAAGAAAAAAAAATGATTCCAAGCATTTTTTTTTATTTTTAATAATTAATGTCATTGTTTGTTGAGATAAATAAAAGAGATAGAAACTTTAAATAAGTAAAAACTTAATCATATTGTGAAAATATTCTTGTCCTTTTATTCTCTTTTTTAATGTGGAGACCAAGATAGAGAGAGATATGTTCGAAAGAGATGTTATGTGATCGGTCATACATATCGCAACTTTTTCTTTCAAAACATTTCATTAATTTTTCATAAAATTTTCATGAAAAAAGGTGTAAGGTTTGACTTTCGAAGGCGCTATTTGAAACTCAGGTGGGATGACCGGGTATTGATAGGTAAGCAACATAGTCTGCGATATAATGGTTGCGATTGTTGAGAATGGTATTTTGATGGTATTTCTTCAGACAAAACATTATTTTTTATCGTTACCAGTTTGTTAGTAGAGTTAATCAAAATTGCAGACGTTTCGGGTATACTTTCATTTTTCTTGTGTAATTCTTTTTCGTATCGAATCAGTTGTAAGAGAAAACCAAGATTAGGTTCAGCACAATGTCTTCGTTCGACTAAATAATTATAAGCTTTATCAAGAGAATCATGATGATATCTATAGATAAAGAATATGATGATAATGATTTTCAAAGCTGAAAGAAAACGTTTTATACTTTATCAAATAGGCGAGAACAATTGAAGATGAACGAGATACACCCATTTGACAATGAACCAATACTTTTTCACCATTTGCTTTACAAGATTGTAAAAATTCATTTGTCATCTTAAAATATTCAGCAATATCAGAGTATGTATCATCTTCTACATTCACCCATAGAACATGACATCGATCAAGAATATCTTGATCCAATTTACAATCGGATGCGTTAATGATATGTTGAATACCGAGTTCTTCAAGTAAGATTTTATTCATTGCATGCTTTATATCACCATGATAAAGAAAATCATCAATAATCATTGATGGGGAAGTGTAGTCTTGTTGTTTAATCGATATTAATTCTTGTTGATTCATTCGAAGATTCACTAGTTCTTTTAAATAGATCAATTCGGTCTCTGTAGGTCACCATGTGAATTTTAAAGGAATGACCATCATATTCCAATGTGAATCATTCATTTCTGAGTCAAATATGACGTCTGAGAATGTTGTGAAATATTTTGCGCTCCTGTCAATTAATGACAGAAAAGCAAAGAAATTCTATTGGAAGAAATGCATAACCATTGATCAAGTCATTGAAGAAGATGTCATGAATAATAGAAATTGGATACAAAGCATTTTGTGATATTTTCGATATCAGACGAGCCGAAAAATAAAAATCTTTTTGCTATTTTATTTTCTAGGTGAAGTAAGTGAATTTTATGAGGTATATCCAAATGGCAATATTCAACGAGTGAAAGAACTATTAGATCGTATCTCTTTGAAGATTTAGATCAATTCAAATGGAATAGAAGTATTTCACTTTATGCTGAAATTGTTCGTCTTTTTTATAATTAGATTAATCATTATGGTTTAACAGTTTATGAAGACACACAAAGAGAAGAACTTTGTAAGTTATTTTATCGTCGTGGACGTACTAAGCGTTTTTGTGATGATAAATCCATTGTAAATGAATGTGATATATTTTAAGACAATGAGGGTGTGGGTGTGAGTGTGAGTGTGGATCCGGTTGTCGGTGAATAGGGGTATGCTTATGGATGCGGGTGTCGGTGGGTAAGGGTGTGGTTATGGATGCGGGTGTCAGTGGATAGGGGTGTGGGTGTTGGTGCGGGTGTCGGTAGGTAAGGGTGTGGTTATGGATGCGGGTGTCGGTGGATAGGGGTGTGGTTATGG
>CAJNOI010000111.1:206018-229342 GCA_905250115.1 Adineta steineri
GTAGGAATTCCCAGGAATTCCGTCCAATTCCACTGAATTCCGTCTTGATGCAATTCCCGGAATTCCGTAACGGAATTAGATCGTATCCAAACGGGATAACTTATCAACACAACACAACAAATGTGGGTGAGGTGGATGGTGTGATTCTGGTACGGAATTCCGGAATCGGAACCAATTCCCGCAATTCCGGAATCGGTAGGAACTCCGTGCAATTCCGGAATCGGTCGAACTCGATCAATCTTCACGGGGTGTCTTATGTTGTGTGTCGATCGAGTTCCCGGAATTGGACGGAATCGATTCCGGTGCGGAACTGATTCCTCCAATGTTCAACATCTCGGAATAGGATGCATTCTCATCAATCATGTTTTGTTTTTTTTTATTTCTTTAAGATTGGCTTCTATTTCCGAGTCATTTCATATAAATATAGAAGAAAATCGGCCTGACTAAAAACTCTTTGAGGGTGGGTGTAGGTGTAGGCCTGAGTATCTTGTATACATGAAAATCATATCAACAACCACACCGACATCGAGATACAGTTTTTTTATGACCGAGAACAATGAATAGTTAATACACTTATTTTTAAGAAATTTTTTTCTTATTTTAATAACAGCATTAGCTACAATGGAGAATTCTTATATTTATTTAATAAAAAAATCAAGTAAAGATTAATTATTGACTTTTAAATTCATTATGAACAATTATGATTAGCAAATCATATAATAAAATCAAAAAATCTTTCAATAAAATAAAATAAATGGCTAACTTTTAAAATACGAAAATAAATGAGAAATATATAAAAACACATCTTATTTAAATAATATCAATCATTTCCAAAGATTTTATGATAAAAAGAAAAATATTAATTCAATCAAAATCAAGAGTTTTCCAAAAGCATATTGTAAGACGTATTAAAAACGTCTCTCAAAAAATGAGATACACAGTTATGAATGAAATAGTATCTTGGAACTTGATGCAAAAGAATATATAAAAACATGAATCAGTTCAAAAACTATAGAAGTACTGAGATGATGAATATCAATTTCAATAATTGTCAGAATTAGGGTTAGTGAATGTTTTTATATCAATACATGTATTTTTGTTCCAGTAAGTGATAACATATCGTTTTAATCTGAGGACATTTTGTGCTCATACTTATGTAGTCCTTGTTAAACGACAGAAAAATTTAAAATATGATTTATAATTATATCTAAATCATTCTTGTACTTTTTCTTGTATATGTTAAACACCTACGTGGATATTCTTTACTAATTCTAATCTTTTATGATTGATGAATTTGGGAGAAAAGCATGATTTTACTTTTCTTGACGTTCTTGGAAATATTTTGATTTATTAAGTCAATGATAGATCCGAAATAATAAAAAACACGTCTTTTTGTCTTCTCTTAAACTTTGTCATAAATTCTTTATTTATCACATTTATATGAATGATAAATGGATAAAATTATTTTTATAGGTATGACGTGCGCTGATGAATTTGTTTTTTTCATTTCATTTATATTATGAGTCGAATTAGTCAAGTACTCACTTAGATGTAGAATATAACATCAAAATCATACAATATATCAGTATTTTTAGTTTGTAACGCTTTACTGATAAGTATATACATTAATGCATCTAGATTATAACTTTTAACCCCCTTCTCAACGGCCTGAAAAACCAGTTGAAACATCTGCAGTTTCTTCCCTTTTGAAGAAGAGTAGCTTGTCCCAACAGATAAATACTGTTGTAATTCAACTCGCAGGGCACATCAACAGCCTTGAAAAACCAGGAAACTGCAGTTATTTCTACTGATTTTTCAGATTGTTTAGAAGGGGGTCAAACATGACCCCTGTTGGTACTCCAACAGTTGATGAGTTGATTAGATTTATAATCTGCTTCAAATTCGACGATTTTTTTGTGAAATCAACATATATTTCACGAAAGAAAATAGTGAATGTAAGCTATAAGCCAAAGTTTTGCGCCTCTCCTACTATTTGAAAGATGTGGCTGTAAAGGTAATGCATATATAGAATTATTTTCAATCGTATGTAAAATAGCTTTGAAATGAATCAACCAAGACAAGTTACTTTTTTTAGTGTTGTTATTCGAGAAGTCTACTCTACTGTACGCATTCATTCTGTCTATAGTATGATTGTTTCCAATATGAATATTTCTCTCCCTGTGAGTACTAATGAAGGATAAATTTCTTTATGTACACCAGTTAAGCAAATAAGTTTATATTTTGTCTCTATTTACACACATCTAACTCAAAGAAAAATCAAACGATGGTGTAAAAAATTATAATAGCTGTTTACAAACAAATATTTCTAACAATGAATATTCTATTCTTTTTAATCTTTCTCAATGTGTATTATGCAGCAACTTACATCATTCCCTGACTTTCTCCTTTTTTTTACTTTTGCAAATAATCATGATAAATATTATTTAAGATCATTTACTTCTATATTTTATTCTACAGATTTATCATATTAATAAAAAATGACAACTCACACCTGACAATATTTTATTCACAAATAATTTTGAGAAAAAGAAATATGATTAATGGTTCTACTGATGTAAGATTTGTTTTTATTACAAATATTACAACATTCAAAACTGATTACTCAAAATATGACTTTTTTTCTTTAATTAAAAAGAACTTGAGAAATCTATTTCATTTTCACATTCTTTTTTATCATCTCACATAAGAATAAATCAAAACTTGATTTTAACACTATTTTGTTCTGATTTAAATCAATTAATTAATAAGACATATCAAATCTCATAAATAAAAAAAACAGTATTCAATAAGAAATAACTTATATTTTCTTGTTTTTAGATTGTGAAGCTGTTCAAGTTTAAACAGAAGAACAACTGTAAACATGAATAACAGAGTTGAACCTGCTGAAGTAATGTATTAAATAAAAAGAATAAAATAATCTTATTTTCTTTTTGAATATTTTAGTCTGTTGAAGTTAACTCTAATACAACACGATTACGAAGATTGTATGTAAATATTATGAATTACAATAAACTATGAAAACAATTTATTATTTTAGATATGAACATTTTCGGAAAAGAAAATTAATTTGGATAATAGTTTTCATTATTTTAATTGTTGTAATTATAGTTATTCCAACAATTATTGCTATAATGAAGAAAACAAAGAAGGAAAAAACATCATCAACAACAAGTGAATTGTTGACAACAACAACAACAACAACAAATGAATTATTGACAACAACAGCAGAATCAGAATCGACAACAACAGTAGCAAAAGGATCAACAACAACACAAGAAGCAGGTACGTCTATGTTCAAAGAGAGATAAAAAGAAGTTGATTAATTACTTGCAATAACTTAAAAGAGGCTATTTAATGAAAAAACATCAATCATATATTGTTAGTTGATTCTTACTTGTCTAATCTGATGAAAATTTCAGATATTTCATTATTTTTATTATTCTTTATAAGAAAGAATAAATATAAAAACCCTTTATCTTTATAAAATAAAGAAATTTATTTTCTAAAAAATTCTCTTTCTTCAATGTAACTTACAAAAAAGTCAGATATCATAGATACAAATAAAGCATCTGAAAAAGTTTTCTACATATATTTTTCCGAGTATTATCTTTATTTTTCTATAATATCACGTGGCGATGTGAGGGTAGTGATAAGAAAGAATATCGATTAATATATCCTTTTGCTATGCTAGGGATTTATCTCATTATCTACTATAGAAAAAAATCTCTTTTTGTTCCTTTTGTTTAGAAATATAACGATTCTATTTATGTTTTACTGAAAAAATAAAGCTGAAGTCATTTCTGTGATTGAATTAATAGCATAGATCAAAGATTAACGAATGATGATGTTTCTGATGATTCTGTCTTTTTTATAAGAATATGTTATTTATTAGTTTCTGCTTTATTTAATTTGATGAAAATTAAATGCTCGTTGTGACTAGGGATGTGCCGGGGCCGAGCCCTTACCGAGTCTCTCGAGCTCGGCCAAACTCGGGCTCGGGTGTGAGGATGAATGTGGATGAGAGTGCGATTGTAAGTGTGGGTGTGGTGAATGCGGGTACTATCCTTGTCACTCTCACTCACCCACACCCTCAAGAAAAATATACTCACGACTGATTGAGTGTATCGGTTAAACTTCCTTCTAGTGCGAAAGGTGTGGGTGTGGGTAGGTGAATGTAGGTGCGTGTGAGATAAATATGATATACACACATCCACCCCCATTAGGCGCTCTTTCAAGTTGAAGCTTTCAGGGCACGCACTTCCATATGAGTAGTTAGAGTGTAGCAAAAATACTTCAAAGCTCGTCCTCATGCCGCAGCTAAAGGAGCTTGGAATTGCCGACGCACAGGAAAATAGCACAGAAAGAACCTCTTACCATTTGACTTTTCGCATAAGATTCAAATCAGAGACGATTCCTCATCACAGTTTGCCGAGTGAGTTTCTTGATAGTTCTCTTTGAAACTTTTTTTGTTCCTAGGAATCCCTACGTAGAGCTTAGAAAAAGAAATTTTCTTTTAGATCCTTCACAGATGAATATAGTTATAGACTTAGAAGTATGAATTCTGGATATCACTAAAAGAATCTCTTTGCTCCAAGCTCTCCTGCTTCGTAGAAAATCGGGTTCCTCATTCTGCCCAACCATCTTGTTTTTCACCGGATACCAGACTGAATCAATAACAACTTTGAGCAAAAATATTGTGGAGTGCAAAAATTCGAGGTCTCTTCCACAGCTTATCTTTTCCTAGAGTGAACAAGTACGATCTGGAAGAAAAACAATACTTGTAGATCAGAAGAAGACCATTTTTCACTATGTTTCTTCATCTCAGGTTAGTTGTTCCAGCAACCACATTCAGCCAGATCTGATGCGATTCTCGAGAAACTAATCGAGAGAGTTGTCGAAAGTGCTGACGAAATGGTTTTGCAGAGAGTTCTCTAGAATGTTTGTCGAAGGTTATCGAAATAATTATCGAGAAAAGTGTTGAAAGAGTTACTGAAGTAGGTTTTGAAACAGTTTTTGAGAAAGTTGTTAGTTTAGTAAGAAATGTTTTAATCAAAATCGGACTATTTTGACACATGAAAAACAGAATTGATCAAAAATATATTAACTTTTTCTTGATAAAATCTTGATAGGAATGCTAGTGAAACTTTTTAGATTAGAATCTCATGATAAATTGTAGTCTATGACAAAAATCGTTTCGCAAAAGGTTCATATAAGGATTTCACATGTAAAGCAAATAATTACTAAATTCGAATGTTTCTTTTTAGTCTGGGTACCTACTGGCAGCATGGTCAGTGCACGAGTATACCACACAGCATCCATATTGCTAAACGGAAATATCTTAGTTGCTGGTGGAGGCACTGATGGTAGCACGGCATTGAGTAGTGCAGAAGTGTACAATCCATCCACAGGACAATGGATAATTACTGGCAACATGAGCACTGCACGATATGTTCACACAGAAGTCACATTGCCAAACGGAAATATCTTAGTTGCTGGTGGAGCCGCTGATGGTAGTACCGCATTGAGTAGTGCAGAAGTGTACGATCCATCCACAAGATGCTGGACAACTACTGGCACCATGACCGCTACACGAGTTTTTCACACAGCATCCATATTGCCAAACGGAAATGTCTTAGTTGCTGGTGGAACCATTGATTTTAAAACTGCATCGAGTAGTGCAGAAGTGTACGACTCATCCACAGGACTATGGACAACTACTGACAGCATGATCATGGCACGAGTATACCACACAGTATCCATATTGGCAGACGGAAGAGTGTTAGTTGTTGGTGGAACCACTGATTTTGGAACTGCATTGAATAGTGCAGAAGTATACAATCCATCCACAGGACTATGGAGAACTACTGGATACATGAGCACTGCACGATATCATCACACAGCATCCATATTGCCAAACGGAAATGTGTTAGTTACTGGTGGAACCGCTGATGGTAGCACGGCACTGAGTAGTGCAGAAGTGTACGACTCATCCACAGGACTCTGGACATCTACTGGTAACATGAACACTGCACGATATCTTCACACACAAGTCACATTGACAAATGGAAATATCTTAGTTGTTGGTGGAAGGGATCGTGATAGACCCGGATTGACTAGTGCAGAAGTGTACAATCCGTTCACAGGACTCTGGACAACTACTGAAGGGACGATAACTGCACGATTTCTTCACACAGCATCCATATTGACAAACGGAAATGTCTTAGTTGCTGGTGGAACCGCTGCTGGTAATCCCTCATTTAGTTGTGTAGAAGTATATGGATGACGATAATTGCAGTGTAATGTTCTTCGTCAGTCTAAGATTTGCAGTGTATTAAAATATTTAATCTTCGCTTCTTTAAAAACACTGTTATGTCAACAGCACAGAATTTAGTCATTTTTCTCTCTTCTTTCAGTTGTGTGTCATTATTTGTCACTTTTATCTACTTTTTTCTCTTATTCTATTTTTTTCTTTTCTTCATCATTGATATGTGTATCGATCGTTCTCTTATGTACATTTCTCTCTAAATGCGTTGTTCCCTTTGCTTTACTTCATCAGCAGCTTGTAGCACTTCTTTTTTCCAGATTTATTCGGGCTTTTTCAATAAATACCAGGCTTTATTTCACCTATGGCAAATATTGCATTTTATCAATGAACTTTTGGATTTATTTTTTCTCGAAATTTATTCCATTGCTTGATAAGTTTTGGAATTTATCGAACAGCTTTGGAAAAAAGAAAAAATTTATTGACAATTTCTCATCAGTTTCAGAATTTGGTTTCATCTGGTATAGATTCTCTTTTCATTGACTTATCGCTACCCAGGACATTCGATCGGACATGTGGGTTCTACGGGAACACATCGGATCCGACACCACATTAGTGTCCTGCAAACCGGACGGGTACCCGACACTCGGACCTGAGTACCGGGTAAAATTCGCCGGGTCGGTTCGGATCCCGGGTAGGAGTGTATACCCGGACCCGAACCGATAACTAGTGACATCACCAAATTTCTAACATCTTATTCTGATACTATTACTAATATGAAAAAAGGAGTTAAAATAAATCTGATAATGATTAAACGACCCATTACTCATCGTAATATTTCATAAAGAAAAGTTTAATTTTTTTTACATAGCTTTTTTATGTTTCGGATAAAAAGCTTGCATTGTTTTGTTAATTAACATCTTACAATACGAAGGTGGATGTGGGTGTAGGCTTGTGTGTGTGGATGTGAGATAAGAGCAAGATCCAAATCTTCAGCAAACTCCTGATTCACTTGATTCACTTGTTTTTTTACGTAATTTTATGTAATATAGATTTTTCTTTGTTACTGATGAACGAAACTAAACGTATTATATTTATTGTATTAAATAAGAGTTTAAAAATATGATCATGTTTTGAAAAATAACCGAGTAGATTGGTTCGGTCCGAGTCTGGCTTATTCGGTCCGGTTCGGATCCGGGTACATTACTAGCCGGGTCGGGTCGGGCTTGGGCGTAAAAAAATTGCCGTTTCGGTGTCGGGTACAAAAAAGTGCACCCGTGCAGGACTCTACACCAGATTACTCGGGAATCCGATGTACTCCGTTAAAGAACGAGGGTGTGGGGTGGCTTTGGATGTAGGTGGGTGTGGGTGAGTGTGAGTGTAGTTGACGTTGCAAAACCCACACTCACATCCACGCCACACTCACCCGCACACTAATAATCTGCATCAAAGCTGTCATTCTATGCGAAAAAAATTGACAAGACTTGCTCATCCAGAAGTCGCTCGTTAAAGGGTTAAGTCAGCCGATGGTGTAATCCCATCCGAACTAGCCGTAGTTGTTGTTGTTGCATTAACGCTCCAGATATTACCTGAATGTATAGGACAAGATGCTGTGATACTTGTTGATGGTCCACTAAATGAATCAGATAAACTTGAAGTCGATCCTATACGTAGCGTCCACCCCATTTTGAAGACATGTTTGATTGACAGAAACGAATGAGTTGTTCTCGAAAATGCTTTAGCTTTTATATACGAGCTAGTCGGTAAAAAACAAATGGCGTAGTTGTTCCTATTTATAGTGTATCAGCTATACTTTTGCAGCAAGGAGGAAACATTCGACAGCAATCCCTTATATTTTATATCAAATTATTTTTTCTTTATTGTGTGGCATCTTGAGGGTGTGGATGTGAGTGTGGGTAGGTAGGGTGTGGGTTGGTGTGGGTGTGAGTTCAATAAATAAGATACACCCACGCACACTCAAACCCACATCTACATCCACCCTTCGTAAAAGGTGCTACGAAAAGTCATTCACTCGACCTCTTATGCTGTATGACGATCGTGCTTCCGGATTTAGATAGAAGTGATTCCGAGCCGCAGCTGACTTCATAATATTCAACATTTTCGTATATGATGACTACTCCTTCGTCCTTACGTTCACTCACTTCCGTATTCTTCAGATGGATCCTTGATACTCTTTGGGATCTATTGAAATCCATAGAATCTCCTTTTTTCCTCTGTATAAAAAAATTTTATCTTCAGATGAAACTTCATTTTCTTACTCTTTAATTATCTAAGATCTATAAAATCAAGCACGAGTATAAATGAAACTGCTATCTTATTCACAAAATTATTTATCCAGTAGAGATGCTTTTTCACAAAGATGAGCTGTCTACAGCAAACATCACTCATCATCAATGATAAATCCATGAATTTTATTTAACGGAAAAATCAACAAAAAGACATTGATCAATGTCGTTTATGTTTTAATAACATAGATTTAATAAAGATGGAGATTTTCTGTTAAAGAAACAAGCTTTGTTATATTATATAAAAGGAGAAAAAGATAAATTTTCTAAAAATGGTCGGATGGGTTCTGAATGAAGTATACAAAAACAAAATAACAAGAAATTGAATACAATACAAAATCATATATAGAGACAGGCGCCTGAAAAAGATAAGAGATGAGCAAAAAAGCTGCTGATGTTTTGATGATGATGATGAATACAATTCATATGCGCATATACCAGTGACGTACTTATGTTGTGCCAATAAATTTTCATGCGCAATTGATGACGTGCTTTTATATATGTAGATGAATAATATACAAATGATCGATGAAAGAAAACTTATTTTGAAGAGGCATTACAATAACACGCTCATTAAATTAATCATCAATCATGTTTTGTTTTTTTTATTTCTTTAAGATTACCTTCCATTTTCGAGTCACTTCATATAAATATAGAAGAAAATTGGCCTGACTAAAAGCTCTTTAAGGGTGGGTGTCGGTATGGGTCTGAATATCTGGTATACATGAAAATCATATCAACAATCACACCCACAACAAGATACAGTTTTTTATGGTCGAGAGTAAAAAATAATTAATACACTTATTTTTAAGAAATTTTCTCTTATTTTAATAAAGTTATCAGTTAAAATGAACAGTTCTTATATTTATTTAATGAATAAAATCTAGTAAAGATTAATGATCGATTCTTTAATTCATTATGAACAATTATGATTAGCAAATCATATTATAAAACCAAAGAATTTAGAAATAAAATAAAATAAATGGCTAACTTTTAAAATACGAAAATAAATGAGAAATACATAAAAAAATTTCTTATTCCAATAATACCAACCAATTTCAAACATTTTTGTGAGAAAAAGAAAAATGTTAATTCAATCAAAATCAAGAGTTTTCTAAAAGCATATTGAAAGATGAATTAAAAATATCTCGCACAAAATACGATACTCAAATACGAATGAAATAGGATCTTAGAGCTTGATGGAAAAGAATACATATAAACATGAATTCGCTCAAAAACCATAGAAATAATGAGGTGATGAATACTAATTCCAATAATTTGGAGAATTGGGGTCAGTGAAGTTTTTCATATCAATATATGTATTTTTGTTCCAGTAAGTGATAACATATCGTTTTAATTTGAGGATATTTTGTACACATAGTTATCTGGTCCTTGTTAGACGGCATAAAAGTTCAAAATATGATTTATAATTATATTTAAATTATTCTTGTACTTTTTTTTCTATATACTAAACGCCTACGTGGATATTCTTTACTTATTCTAATCTTTTATCATTAATGAATCTGGGAGAAAAGCATGATTTTATTTTTCCTGACATTACTAGAAATATTTTGATTTATTAAGTCAATGATAGATGCTGAAATAATGAAAAGCACGTCTCTTTGTCTTCTCTTAAACTTTGTAATAAATTCTTCATTTATTAAGTTTATGATGAATAATCATTAAATATGCAAACATTTTTCTCGTATTTCTACATCTCCACCTTTGTTTTTCTTCATTTTGATTCCAAGCCGGCTCAGGTAAGTGTTTGATATCAAAAACTCTCACAACTTCGTGAGATGATCCTCTAGATATTACATTGCCTTTAAACCTAAAATATTGATATGTTACTGTGACATATTCATAGCTTTACGTATTGGGAAACAATAAAAAGTCTAGAGAGAAATGCGTTTGAAAGTTTTGTATCTATCACCGCAACATGTCTTGCCGCGTATACAAGCTATTAACAACTGTGGTTATATACTTCTCCAAATCTGCCTCTGCAACTTTACTCTAGTATTGTATTCACGTCATTCTGATGCTATCCACATTGTGAGAAATCAACTCCGTCGGTGGAGCTGCTCAATTCTAGTGCGCGCACCCACCTGTACTCAGTACGGAATTCATAACTATTTAACTGTCATTAAGTTAAATTTGACCCCAGTATTATATCAAGAATATAGATGAATCTAAATTAAGAATATCATAACAACTCACTCATACATACATCCATCCAATCTAACTAGAATAGTTACCATGTTTTCTATTACGATCAAAATGCGACGCAGTTACGGCGTAACTGCGATCGAACTGTGCCCCGTAATTGCGAAAAAATCGCGGCGCAGTTGCGCGTAACTGCATCGCAATATCATAGTTGTTCGAAATTGTGACTTAATAATCACGTTATCATATATTCATATTTCGATATCAACTATGGTGTGGATAAACGTATCCTATTTATATCACATTCACATCAACACCCACACTCACATCCACACCCATCCACCCACCCACACCCACCCACACCCACACCCACACCCACACTCAAGAATTCCGCGGAGTGCGTGGAGTCTTGCAATCTGCCGTTTCCGCAATGTTAGTCTGTGAACGGAGCTTAAAAATCCATGCTTATAGTCAAAACTGCTCGTTGCAGCAAGGCTCCCTTTATAAAAAGTTATGAGGATGAAGATTTATGCCCTCAACAAAGGGCTAATTCCAATTCCGAATCCAGTGCTTTTTCTCTGAGACTATTTTCTCTAAATAAAAACTTTAGAATCGTAGGAAGCTTAAAATTATGGGCTAGACAAAATAATTTTCGGTGGACCTGATCACATATCTGACTGGTGACAGCCACCATAATTAAAAACAGAGTTTCTAAGGTCTTCAAAACTAAATGAAAAATAAAAATGTCTTGAAAGGTCAGATTATGATGTTCGTAATAAACAGTCCTAACTCTTCAAATATGCATGGTTTTCCTTCATAAAAACACACATTTTTCAAGGAGTAAGAAGCGATCTGTGCTTTGTGTGATTTAAATGATTTAATTTCGACTTTTAAATGATTTGAATCAGCTCTTTCCCTTGCATTTTGTCCTGATGATAACTGAGGAAGAATCATAAGTGCCAGAATAGTCGAAGTCCTTTTTCGCGAAATACAATTGAAAATAGTAATCAGGAGCAATCCCTACTGGAAGTCATATATAAATAAATCATTTCTGACGTGAGCAGCACAATAGTATTACCCGCCCTTCTCCTTTCAATGCGGGCTTTCAGATCTAAAAAGCTATAAAACCAAGAGGAATCCAAAGATATTCATAATATTTTATGAGAATCTATACGAATCCGTTTGAATCCATTGTGAGTCCATTGGTAATCCTTTGGAGTCCACGGAAATACATTGGAATCCAAAATGATCGGATTTCGCTCTTTTTCCCTTGATAGGAGTGTAGATGTCACTCGTCCAAGTTCAATACTAAGTTTAGTGAGAAGTGCTAGATGAATCTCAACAAGTCCGATGTATTAATATGACAAAGTGATGAGAGAGCAGAGCAATGAGACATTAATTGACAACAGAAGCATTTTTTTCATGAAAGTTTTAATTTTATATTCAGAACAATCAAAATGAACATTGACAAGTGATATTTATTGTACTGTGACAAATGTCTTCGTTAAAAGAATACTTACTGAATTTAAATTTATTTTCACCATCATCCGATTCCAATGAACAAGAAAATGATCAACAACGTCGATGGAATATTATTAGTACACGAATTTATATTATACTTATCATACTCATTCTTTTTATTATTGGTCTTGTTTTATTATTACTTGAACAATCGACGATGGTTACTATATCAAATCCAACAAAAGAACAGTTTGAAGGTGTGCCTATCAATGCAAAATGTTCATGTTCTCATATTTATATTCCATATGGAAAATTTGTGTCATTGAAAACAAGTTTTCATCAAGTTTGTTCAAGTGATTTTATAACTGATCGATGGCTAAATGCAATTGATTCGAAAACAATTACAACTTATTTTGGTTTTCGAGACTTTCGACGTTTTGGTAATACTCAATTTCAAGCACTTGCTGCTTATTGTCGTTTGTCAAAATCATATACTAATCAAAGTGTTTATGCCGTCTATCAAAATACATTACTAAGTCCACAAATCTTATCAAACACATCTCTGCGCGCACACATCAATACAACAATTGAACAATTCAAACTAAAAACGCCAAATACTTTTAATTTTCAACTAAAATTAATCACAGAAATGACAATCGTCAATGACTTAATACCTGCAGTACAAACTAGCGAGTATCTCATAAATTTAAAATTACGCCGTATGCTATACGAATCTGGATACCTACAAACGGTTGGTGGTGCGTGTACGTGTTTACTACAAAATTGCGATCAAATAGAGTCAGGTATTGCCAATACATTTGGAAAACTAAGTCCACATGAGATTCTGAATAGTTTGGCATGGTCTATACCAGGAATGTCAACAAGCTGTTTCCCAGGATTTACACTTCTATCGTCGACACTTGAATGTTTTTACAATCAAACATGTGTAGACAAACTTATGACATATTTTCCAACAAGTGAAGAATTCAAAGCGATGATTATAAATAATGAAAGTTTATATCAACCAACATCAACTGTCCAATCGATAATTGATAATTTGATGATTGAAAATTGGACAATGAATATTTTTTATGATAAATATTATTCAGAATGTGCACCATCTTCATGTACTTATTTGAAAATTACTCGACGAGATTTTGTTCATGTCTTAAAAAAATTGATTAGTTTTTTGTCTAGTTTGACATTAATACTGGGATTGATAATTCCGCTGGTTATTCGATTCATTATGCAACGACGAGATCGAACACCAAAACCACGAATTTCTTGTAAGTAGAAATTACCATCAATGAGAAAGTGAAAAAGTAACAAATTAATAATTAAGAACAGAATAGTGAAAAAGAAAAAGATGAACGAGCGAAAATAAGCACAAGTCGAGCATGGAAAAAGAGTTGTTGATTTTAGTTATGACAATAGTTAAAGCAAATTGATTTTGTACATTTTGATAAAATAAAATCATATTTCTTCTCGTAATATTTAGTCAAAAATCGTTTATATCAATTTAAAGAAACTATTCAAAAGAAATTAATTGAATTGAACATTTTCAAACAATCTTCTAATACAGATCGACAAACAAAATTTCAACGTTATGGAACACGATTGTATATATTTTTACTGATTGGTTCAATGATAATTATAACTATTTATGTATTTTTACAAAAATCAATTCAATCAAAAACGATTTCTTATCCTACTGAATCTCAGTTTTCTCAACTTCAAAAAAAATATCCTCAATCACTTTCATGTCCATGCAGTTCAATATCAATCTCTTATTCAAATTTTATAATAATTCAACCACAATATCATCAATTATGTCGAAGTAATTTCATTTCTAAAGGATGGATTGATTACATCTGGTACAGTATAGGTGAACAAGGTTTGCTTCATTTTGATTATCGAAAAATTGCTCCTGCTTATTTTCAATTATTATTACTATTTTGTAAACAAGCGAACGAAACCATTGATAATGCACTTGAAATTTTTCTCAGAACAGAACTCATTAGTTTACAAGTTCTTGCAAAAGAATCGTTTGAAAATCAATTAACTTCATCGATTGAAGATTGGAAATTATCAACGACAAATACTTTTAAAAGAACTATTCAATTAATTCAACAAATTTATCAACGAAATCAATTGATTAGTGGTGTGCCTACTAATTTTTTTTCAGTAGATGAAGATTTAGGAGTATATGGAAACCTACAAACACGGCAAGGCTGTAATTGTATTTTATCTCTATCCTGTAATTCTACTCTTAAAATGTATCGTACCAGCGGAACTGGTATATACGTCTATGACCCACATCCAGTTTTGAATATTTTTTATGACTGTTATCTAATTCAATCATTATTTGAATCAACATTAGAATGTTTTTATAATCTATCATGTATGTTAACAATTGATAAAGATTTAGATTCTCCAATACCTTTCAATTTTTCTGCTCTTGATCCAGATTTAAATCAACCAAATGAAAGAATCGAAATGATTATTAATCGATTAATGGTTGATAAATGGTTACCAAATGTTAATTTCTCATTATATTATAAAAAATGTTTACCAAAATCATGTACATATCAATATAATGATCGAAATAATATTTTTATTAGTATTACAACTATTATAAGTATTTTTGGTGGTTTATCACTTGCATTAAAACTTTTAATTATGATTAGTCTGGAATTGATCAATAAAATTTGTTCAAATAATTTCTTTCATTTAATTTCATTCAATTTCGTTAAGCAAATCTTTATTCATCATACTCAAAATCAAATTATTCATCGATTACATGTCATTTTAGTTGTTGGAATTCTTATTTTACTTTATATATTTTCAACTTTTACTCCTCGTGTAATAACTATTCCAACGGATAAACCTTCATTAGAAATCTATAAAGATTTATATAAAGAATACAATGATATATTGAAATGTCCATGTTCGCAATTATCAATGAAGTATAACTCATTTTTAACTTTAAAAACTCGTTTGCATGAAATATGTTCAAGTGAATTTATTAAAGATCGGTGGTTTTTATATTTATATGAGAAAAGAAATAATAAAAAACGACATTCACCATATGATTTTTATAATTCAGCGGTTGGACAATTTAAATTACTTTTCTCATTTTGTGATTTATCAAATCAAACAGTTTCTGAATCAATTTTTCAATTAGGAACAACGGATTTTATTAATAATCAACTTTTATCATTAGATATCTTAAATAATACAATTGAAATGTTTATTAATGAATTTAAACAAACAATATCACAATCATTTGTCAATAGTATTTCATTAATTCGAGAAACAATTAGTAGTAATATGTTTATAACTGCATATCTAAGTAATTGGGGGTTTGAAACTGTACGTTTTACCCAAGAGCTAAAAGTTATTCGTATGGTTCCCTTAAATTATACTGGATGTAGTTGTTCATCATCATCTAAATGCGTTAGTTCATCTCGTGGAATGCTAACTGGTTGTTATCCACTTGAAACAATATTTCAAACAAAATTAGATTGTTTTTATAATCAGTCATGTATTGATTCAACAAATAATTTCAAATCAATAAATATTTCATCATTAGAAACAAGTCGTTTTTTATCAAGTCAAACAATTGAGTCAGTTGTCAACGAATTAATGATTGAAGAATTAAAATTTGAAATAAATTATCCAAATTATTTTAATGCATGTTCACCATCATTATGTATTTATTCATATGTTGATGAAACGAATGCTATCGAAGGAATATTAACATTAATTGGTTTATATGGTGGTTTAGTTATTATTTGTCGATTAATTGCTATTATTATTGTCAAAACAATGTGTCGGGTGGAGATTAGAGTTAATCCGGCTACAAGTGTATCTTAAATAAACAAAGATTTTCTTGCTTTTCGTTTGTTCATATTAATCACGCTTTATGCTTATTAAATAAATAAAAATAAAACTTAACATATTCATTTTTTCTTCAATATCCAAACTCGATTTACTTAGTCCCAGACTGTTCTCGAGAGTGTGAGTGTGGGGTTGTGTTTACTTCAGATCCTAATGCTCATATAACAATACCATCACACACATTCACACCTTTAGAATATTTCATATTGAATATCATAGATTCGTAAATATTTAAGAGGAGAAGAAAAACAAATTTGTTTTCATGAATTAATTTATTTAAAAAAAAGTCTGACTTAATAGAAGAACAACTATATCGACGTTGAATTTGTTCGAAGTGGATCTCTATCTTCGAACATAATTGCCACCGTCGTATCGATCGATCTGAAATAAAAATAAATATACCAATTCTTTTTTACTTTTGATTAATAAATAACATTGTAATTGGAGAATCATCATTAATATGAATAATTTTCTGAATAACAAGATTTTTATCATAAATATTAAATGATTTATATAGACCAATATTACATAGATTTGGAAAACGAAATGAATATGTTTTTCATTCATTAAAAACTCAGAAATCAGCTGTATAAAGTCAATAAATAGAATGTGCTTTTAAAACGTCGTAAAATTTTTTACTAATAATAAATAATCATTAATAGTCTCTTGAAATTGTACATATTGAATATAATACAATAATGAATCGACTAAAAATTGAGAAAATTTCGTTTATTGCAAATTTTATCAGCAACTACTTTAGATTCATCAATATACATATATTTTTGTTAAATGCTTTGCGGCCCATTATTAAATACTTTTCTACATGGTAAAGAAAAGATTCATTCTGATTTATTTTTAATGTTATGATTACTAAACTATTACATCAGATGTTATTATAGGTAGATAAGAAAATTTACTTGATAATTGTATTTTCTATGATACTCTTTCGATGGAAATCGAAAAGACGATTGTAATCATAAAATCTAATTCTTACTGAACTTGTCGTATAGATTTTTCTTCTATTTTAGTAATGAAAATGCCCGAGAATTTATGACTGTCTGTTCGGTATTGTTTTTTTCTATTTTTCTAAGAAACTAATCAAAACAGCGTTTGAGAATTAGAAATTTAAAAAAAATCGAGATGTCTAAATTTGAAGTGATTTATGATTAATAATAAATTTATTGATTAGGTGATTGAGGGTGTGGATGTGGATACATCTTATTTATTGCACTCACACCCACCCTAGTAAATTACATGTATTCAATAGTTGATTATCATGAAATTGTGGTTCAAATAGATTATTGGTAGTAACAAAACTGTGCAGACGTACAAGAATTGCTTTTAGTGGATCGCAATTTTATGAAAGTTGAAGATAAGTTTAATTTTTATATGCTCGAGTAAACAATCGTACAAATTTTTTGTTTGCATATCTGGACCAATATTGTATTTTTTTACAATTGCTTTCCTTTGAAATAAGAGAGTGAAATTTTTCACATGATTCGTTTTTTTGAAAATTTATTTAATCAAATAAATCCTTACATAAGACAATTATTCAATACTGAGGAAAAAAACTGCTAAGAGATATATATTAATAATTAAAAGAAAGAGACAAAAAAAACGATATGAATAATGTTCGATGAAAATTGTTTGAAATTAGAAGAAGGAGGCTCCATGAGAAATACTATTTGAAGCAGCTGAAAATCGGCTTCCTTTTGCACGTGAAGCTTTGGCTGCATTTCGTGTATGACTTTCATTGAATTTCACAGTACCAAAAGGTGTTGGAACTTTCAAGGAGTATTTGTCTTTAGCACTTCTGGCTGCAACAGAAGCTACTTCAAATGATGATCCATCTGCTCGGCTTGATCGTCGTTTTGATGAATAGTGATGTGCCACTGGAAAACAACCATCGTCACAAAAGAGACTCATTTTCACAATAATTGAATGAATAAATTAAAATAGATGTTTGAAATTCAATGGTAAAGTAATCATTTTTTTCATTTCTTTATATACCTGTCGGGAAAAAAAACAATTATTCTTTCTACTACGACAACAAATAGTACGAACGTCATTACACATAAAATAATTTTACTGTATCTAACGCATGAAATCAAATAGAATACATGCAGAATGCCTAGTGGTTTGCTCTATGACTTTTTTCACAAAAGAGGAACCGTAGAAGGAAATAATATGTTTTACATGACAAAACATCTCGATATATTTCACACAATGATAGGAAGAAAACCGCTTCCTATACGAAATACAACGTCATACATTCCACTGCAATCATGTTTCATTTAACTTTGTCCTTGAACTACACGTAGTGAAGAGATGATTGATGGAAAAGATAACATTTACAACGCATGTTTTCAGAGTGTTGAAAATTCCAAGCATATACATTCTCCCTTGATTGGACCGGAAAAACTTTCAATTTTTCACTATTTTACCTAGAAATGTCAGTTTACTATGGAACTCAAAATCATTCTTCCGATCTTTATTGATGTAATTTTTTTAGTTCTCAAATGACTACTACAAAATATATATTTAAAAAACATTCTCATCAGTTTTGCCTGGAATCTTATTGAAAGATGTATTATATTGGGCATTCGATAAGCTGACAATTCAAACGTTCAATTATCTTGTTTTTTGAAATTTGTAAAATCTGACATTTCAAAATAAAACTGTTCTGTATCGAATATAAATACACCATCATAATAATCTTCAATGCCTGTTGAAATTTTCTTGTCAGAAAATGGTTGATTATATTCGCAGTCTTTGATAAAATTTATACTGACATAAGACAGAGCTAGCGTATCAGATAGAAAGATGTAGGTGGATGCGGATAGGTGTGGATATAGGGTCTTATATCTAAACACTTATATCCACTCAACATTTTTTTGTAATGAATTATCAAATGAAAAACGTTTAAAACGTCATAGTTATCAATGTCCATATGATTATTATTGTTTTAGATCGAACGTCGTTCGACACAATACCCTATTTCTTTCTTGTTATATAAGACTTTCCTGTTGTTATGAAGAAGCGATTAAGAATGACAGTAAAGTATCATACTTGGTTATAACAAACTACTAATCGTTATATACTAATGTATTCTTAGAGAAAAGGCAAAAATTATTAAAAAGTCAATTAAAGATTCTTTATTTTAATAATATTTAAAAACAAATATTCATACTTTGAATCGTTCTTATCATCATATTTATAGTATTATCATACATTGTTATTCACCTTGAAATCTAGTATGTATATATACAATAACGTAGTTTTCCTTTTTTCAACATTATCTCAACAAAACTTAGTATCTTACTTCAAATATCTCAATAACACAAACAACATTCTTGTATTTAAGAGAGACTAATACAGTTTTAATAATTTATCAACGTTCAACAAATGTTATACATGGAGAGACATTGAAAGTGTTGACTGGCAATACAACTGTTCATTCTAATAGTTATTGCATTGTTTATGGTGTATCTTACGATCTATGGAAACATATTCCAGTACAAAACTCTGGAGAAACTGGAAATAGTGGATATGATGCATTCTGGAGAAAGAAATGGTTGCAAAATATTCGTGCAAATTACTCAAATCCTTTAAAGATATCGATGAACCAAACTGTAGAATTATCAAAAGCAAAAATTCCATTAAAATCAACTTCAGATTGTCCATCAAAGGGTACGTCAAGTAGTAGCATTCTCGATAGATATTTTCTTCACAATGGTACATTTATGCTAGGCTTGATCCCATCAACTGCCATATCTTGTATGTTTCTTTTCAACAATGCTAATAAAATGTGTAAGGAAACTAAAGTAATACGACTTGGAAATTTTTTTCTCGTCAGTGCAATCATCTCAGATAGTTGAGTTTGATTCTGAGTCACCATTCAACATCAACATATTCGTATTCTCTATAATATCTTTCTCAATGAAATATAATACCAAATATCAAAATTAAATGTAAGATAATTCTTCATAAGTTATCTTTTTAGTAGACCTACGTTCGGCAAATAGTTTTATATGTGATAACACCAGAAAAATGCGTCTAGACATTTATAATCAATTGTTTTGTAAAACTTTTATTTATTTGATAGAATACAAACGCTAATGGCGCTTCATTTGTTGCTCTCAGAAACGAATCATAGTGGAAATCTAGATAGAAACTAATACTGAAGCAATACGAACAACATTAACTCTCAAGAACATCTGAAAAGGATTCGGGTCCACAGCCTATTAACCAAAAGTTATGATTACTTTACTTGATTTTCGATCTGAAATAGTACACTCGATTTCTGGCATAAATATAATGATAATCGATCGGTTTTTGGAAAATGTAATACTTCAGTAAAAGAACTTTTCTTAAGGCTAACAGTTTTGGAGTAACTCAAGAACCATTAGACTTCTATTTATGCAAAACTTCAGATCCAAATCTCGTAATTTCACTTTCTGATAGTTACTAATGCGAAAATTCAGTAAAATGATCTTAACTCTTGATTCTGACGCTTTCTTAGTCTCAATGAGATCTACTCATGAACAAACTATCTTATTTATTATCTATTTATTTTATTTTTGTGTCTTAACCCATAAACTATTTATCTAAAGAAACGATTCCATAAATGAATGATACAATATTCTTACGTGAGAGATATTTCGTTAGATTGTATCAAAAATATACTTACAATATTATTAACATAATGCACTGAGTAAAATTCATTAAAAATAAATATGTTTATTTAAAATGTTCTTTCTACATCTATCATTCAACTAGAACGAAAATGAAGAGATGAGTATAGGATATTATGTAAGTATTTTTTATATATTAGCGGTGAACTCATAGGATGTCTTTCATAAGATCAATTTGTTTTTTTTGTAAAATAATAGAACTCGATTGTCGATTTCATTACACGATTGAAGTCAAGATTACAAATAATTTATTTCAAAGAATGAAAAGAAAAAAAATATGGAGAAATGAGGATACTAAATAATGTTATTATGTCACACTTTAAATGTACAAAAAAATGAATAAAAAAATATTACAAGATCCTTTTTATCTCTCACCAAAGCGAACGAAAACAAAGAAGATGATGTAATTCATCTTCTTATAAGAATTAAGCGAAAATGTAAAGAAAAGAAAGACATATACACATGAAAGAAGAAGAGAAGAAAAAAATAAAACAAACTTATAGTAATAATATTGTTAGAGTGCTCTCTAACAAATCTATAGAAAGATGTCATTAAATAATGAAGAGTTAGTTCAATTGATCTCTCTTAAAGTTTAGCGAATCTTCGCACACGGGCTCCACTGTTTTCACTGACATACAGATTAAGTTGTGAATCCAGTTTAACATCATATGGAGCAGTTATATTGGTACCACCACTACCAGTTCCTGCGATGGTAATACCTGTTGAACTGCCACTGCAAAAAAATTGGACTCGATTATTTGTACGATCAGCCACATATAAATTTTTCCATTGATCTAGCGATATTCCCATTGGAGAGCTTAATTGAGTTGAGCTGTTTCCTGGACTTCCAGAAGCACCGGCAATGACTGAACCACTCGAATCACCAACGTGCCATTTCATTACTGTTGAAGTGGCGGTAGCAGAATTAGCAATATATAAATCTTGATTTGCTTCATCATAAACCAGACCAGCCGGTGATGCTAATTTGTTCGTTGTACTACCTGATGATAAAAATGGAAATAAAAGGAGACATTTGTTACCTAACGTCCGTCGAATTCGGATATCAACATTTTAAAATAATGATTCACCATAGAAATACTAGAAATGTTAACTATGCACTTTGTCGAAAGTTCTAAAAAATCCTTCTTAAATTTGGATTAATGTAGAAATAGTATTAGTCTAGAGCGATGACTCATCAATATGAAACAACTACCCGAGAATTCTCAAGTTCTTGTTTGAATTATAATTTTTATATTTCCTACCGATGGTATTATTTGTTGAGAAAATTCAAACACTTTTTTTTGAAGTTATCTCACTTTTCGAATGTTCCTCATCTAGTCTGATTAAATTACACTTATGTTTTGTCATTTTAAGTACAATTATTTTCATAATATTGTAGATATATTTTTCACCGTTTTACTTACCTGCCGAACCTGTAACCCCTGCAAGGAGTAAACCAGTTGTTGCACCTGGAGCCCATTTAGTTACACGTTGATTTTGATACTCCGCCACGTATATATTCGAACTAGAATCTACCCATATACCATATGGAGAATATATTTGATTGAACGAAGTTCCAAAAGTGGCATTCCCAGCTACTATCGTACCGGTGGAAGCGCCATTTGCCCAAAACATCACACGATTATTATAAGTATCAGCAACGTAGAGGTTTTGACTCGAGTCAACAAAAATATAACGAATACCTGTAGAAAATAAATCCAAGGTAGTGCCGGATACATTTGTTGAACCGGCTATCAGAGTGCCTGTGGTAACACTTGGTGCATACTTCAATACACGATAACTACCACTATCAGCAACATATAAATAATCACTAGAATCAAGGAATATTCCAGTTGGCAAAGATAACTTATTCAAAGCAGTGCCTGATGAACCAGTACCTGCACGCAATGTACCGGTTGTATTCCAGTAAATTCCATTAATGCCTGAAAAATGAAGAAAACAAAAAAACAAAGACCTATATCTAATCAAAATTGGTTCTGTATATATACGTACAAGGATTTACCAATGTAACCGTAGTGACTAGAAAAAAAGAAATAAAAAAGAAATTATATACAAAGTTTCAATGGAAGAAAAGATTTTTGAGCAAATTTCTACTAAAAGTCGAACAGTCGCAACTGATCAGTAATTATCTGTTTCAATTTTATATTAACTTTATATCATAAGAAATGAATACGGAAATTATTTTGACTTTTATTATTAAGAGTTTGGGTGTGGGTGTGAAATGGATATAATACTTGTACCCACACCCTAGAAAAGACTGTCTGATTGACTGAAATCTTCCAAGAGAACTCGAATCAAGATTACGCACACAATTTCTGTGAACGATCAGCTACCAGTTGCTATATGGAGCGCGAACACGTTATCTTTTCTTTCATTCATACATAAAAAATTCCTTCGTACTCATTCTTGTCTAAAAAATATACCTCCTGCAGTAGTTGTGGTTGATGTCGTTGTTGTAGTTGTTGTTGTATCAGTTGTTGTAGTTGTTGTTGTATC
>CAJNOI010000111.1:234129-247750 GCA_905250115.1 Adineta steineri
TTTTGAAGCACAGCGCCTTTTTGAGAAGGTCTTAATTTTACTTATTCTTGTCACTTGAATTCATTCAATTTTTTTATCATTTGTAAATCTCCATACGAACAAGAGGCATCAAAAGCAGGGATCAGAAGACCGTTCACACATTATGGCAAAACTTCTTGAATAGCTACTAAATCGTAGATGCTCTTCTTTTACCTTAACATTTAAATTCAACAATAACACAGAACAATTCGTTAGAATTAAACATGATATCAGCTTCTTCCAACTTAGTCGGTTAATTAAACACCATTGAACATTCAGGAAGAACACGTAAATATTTCAGGTAATACTACATCATAAATTCCATCACCGATGAAACGAGTGAGTCGTTCTCTCCCATAATATTTTCCTCAATGTTTCGACTCTGTGAAGTGAAAGTTTACGAAGAAAAAAACCACATTTTTTTCATATAGACACTTACCGAATTATATCTTCATGACAGTCAAATCGAAGATGTTACAGCACAGCGTATAGCAGATGCGTTACGAAATAATGAAGTGACTATCAATCTCTTCTTCATCTATTTCATTATCGATCTGCACTATTTCATACAGACACTTACCGAATTATATCTCTGCAGCAATCAAATCGGAGATGTTGGAGCACAGCATTTAGCCGATGCTTTACAAAATAATACGGTAATTATCATTCAGTTTTTTCTATACCGCATATACTCATCTCCATTTTTTCATACAGACACTGACCACATTGAACCTCTGGTGCAATCGAATCGAAGATGTTGGAACACAGTACCTAGCAAATGCATTACGAAATAATAAGGTAACTATCATTCACTTTCTCATAGATCCACCTGCACTATTTCGTGCAGACACTTACCACGTTAAATATCGGCGGCAATTCCATCGGAGATGTCGGAGCACAGTATCTAGCAGATGCATTACGGAACAATAGGGTAACTGTCATTTTCTTCTTCATCTATTTCATATATCCATCTGTACTGTCTCATGTAGACACTTACTACATTAAATCTCGACCACAGTCAAATCGGAGACGTCGGAGCACAGCATCTAGCAGATGGACTGCGAAATAATACAGTAACTAATATTCTCTTCTTTATCTATTTTATATATCCATCTATACTTTTTTAAATAGACACTTATCAAATTAAGTCTCTTCGCCAATCGAATTCAAGTTGCTGGTGTACAGTATTTAACAGATGCAATACAACATAACACGGTAACTATTATTCTCCTCCTCACCTATGTCATTTATCCATCTCTACCTTTTCTTACAGACACTTACTACATTAAATCTTAGATGGAATCATATGGGAGATGTCGGAGCACAGCATCTAGCAGATGCATTACGAAATAATACAGTAACTATCACTGTTTACATCAGTATTTCATATATCTACATGCACTTTCTAATGCAGACACTTATCGCATTAGATCTCGAAAGCAACCTGATCGGAGCTGCTGGAGCACAGTATCTAGCAGATGGGTTACAAAATAACACGGTGATTATTATTCTCTTTCTCATCTACTTCATATATCCATCTGCACTTTTTAATACAGACACTTACTACATTGAGTCTTAACCAGAATCTAATCGAAGATATTGGAGCACAGTATCTAGCAGATGCATTACGAAATAATATGGTAAATATCATTGTTTTCCTCATCATCTGAAATATCTGCATGCATTTTATTATGCAGACACTTATCAAATTAAGTCTCTACAACACTCGAATTGGATCTGTAGGTGTACAGTATCTAATGGATGCATTGCAAAATAATACGGTAGTTTATTTTCCTCTTCTTTGTCTGTATTAGATATTCATCTGCACTTCCTCTTGCAGACACTTACCACATTGAATCTTGGTAGCAATCAAATCGGAGCTATTGGAGCAAAGCATCTAGCAGATAGATTACGAGATACTACGGTAATTATCACTCGCTTTCTTATCGATCTCGTATGTCTACATGCTATTTTTTTTTATACAGACACTGACTACATTAAATCTCTCATGCAATAAAATCGGAGTTGTTGGAGCACAGTATCTGGCACATGGATTACGAATTAATAAGGCAACTATCACTATCTTCATTAGGATTTCATATATCTACATGCCCTTTCTCATTCAGACACTTACCGCATTAAATCTCGAGAGCAATGCAATTGGACCTATTGGAGCACAGCACCTAACACATGGGTTACGGCATCATACGGTAACTATCATTGTCTTCATCGCCTATCTTATAGATTCGTTTTTGATACAGACACTTACCGAATTAGATCTCGGAAATAATAAAATCAAAGATGCTGGAGCACAGCATATAGCAGATGCATTACGAAATAACATGGTAACTATCATTGTTTCCCTCATTGTTTTACATATCTACATGTACTCTCTCATAAAGACACTGACCGCATTAAATCTCAAGAGCAATCAAATAGGAGATGTTGGAGCCCAGCATATAGCAGATGCATTACGAAATAATCAGGTAACTATCACTGTTTCCATCAACATTTCGTATATTTTCGTACAGACACTGGCCACGTTAGATCTCCAGAGCAATCACATCGGAGCTATTGGAGTACAATATTTAGCAGATGGATTACGAATTAATATGGTAACTATTACTGTTCCCATCGGTATTTTATACATCTACATCTACTTTCTCATGCAGACACTTACCACATTAAATATCGGCGCCAATTCCATCGAAGATGTCGGAGCACAATATCTAGCAGATGTGCTACGAGATAATAAAGTTATTATCATTCTCTTTCTCATTTATTTCATATATTCATCTGCACTCTTTTATACAGACACTTACAGAATTAGATCTCAACCAGAATCAAATCGGAGATGTTGGTGCTCAGTGTTTAGCAGATGCATTAAAAAATAATACGGTAACTATCATTGTCTTCATCGCCTATCTTATAGATTCGTTTTTGATGCAGACACTTTCCGAATTAGATCTTGAAAACAATGAAATCGAAGATGTCGGAGCACAGTATATAGTAGACGGGTTACAGAATAATATGGTAAGTATTATTCTTTTCCTCGTCTGTATCATATATGCATCTCCACTTTTTCATGCAGACACTTACGATATTAAATCTCTATCGGAATAAGATCGGAGACGAACTCAAGAGCAAAATCGACGAGTTGATTGAACTGAACAGCAGAGTAGTAAAACATTAACTGTTGATGTCGAGAATATAATGAGCAAGACTAGAAAAAGCGTTGATGAATATCTCGATAAGTTTCTTTTTTGAGTGTTGACGTGATAAAATGTAAATCGAATTGTTTTATTTTATGTGTGATTTGTATTGTAATGATATAAATTGTTATACTATAATAAATAATTACATATCTCAATTCAAAATTCGGCTCCATACAAGAATGCAGAATTTGCCCTTCACTACCAGAGTTAAACAAATGCTTTATTTTAAAATATTTTTTTAAAAGAAATGAAGGTGTTGGTATGGGTGAAAGAGAAGATAGAAACACCCACACCTGCGTCTGTGAGTATGAATATTATATAGTTTTTTTATCCACACCCACACCCACCCTCATGATTTTAAATGAATCAAAGGTTAAATAGAAGAAACTTAAACTAAATATTAAGTTTCAAGTTAAATAAAAGAGGCCAACCTATTAGGAACCATCGACAACGAAAAATTCACTTTTTTCCTCTTGACCTACATTTACTGCAAACTACACGTATACGAATTTGTTTTCGGATATCTAAGTTTCATGAGAACTAAGATCCAACGATGGACATCTTTTTCCATCAGTGCAAGCTTTCTAGAGCGAGATTTTGAGAGCGAATGTTTGTTTTTTTGTTGTTTTACTTTGAATCAACGTCAATGGAAACGGTAGCAACTCAGTTTAAATTGAAAGAGAAAGAAAATGTCGATTGACATCATTTCTCGAGAAAGAAAAACAAAGTATTTGTCGTCAACCAGAAAGAAATGAAATTCTTTGCTGTCCTGCAAACAAAAACTATAACTCAATCTTGTGTTGACAACGACATCAACACACGCTTACACGAGTTTGTTATAAACAGTAAAAGTTTTGCTCTATTTTTCTTTCAAATAAGATCGAGATTACAGAATAAAACTGGAACAAACATTAATTTGATTTCAAATAGCAATTACAATATTCCTCTGTGCGCAATTATATTCACTATTTTGTCCATAGTAATAAAGTATAAATGAAAAAGGTAATAAATTCAACATTTATTTCGATTGACTATTTTTTTTGAGTTCTGTTTATGTAAATAATACGCAGTGCGCAGTAGGATCGGCTATAGTTCTTTATTTTTAAACGAGATGTCTAATGAATAGAATAACCTAAATAATCATAAATTTAGGGTATTTATCAGAGGTTTTCTGCTGTCCACAGTGTAATGCACGTGTCCATTTGTTACTCTCATTCGTTCTGAAAATTTATCTTCTCTTTGTAGAAAAGAACATTTCTATTTTTCTAAATTTTAAAGATTTTCTCAGGTATTTTTTCTAGATATTTTGTTTCTAGCAATCGTTTGCCATTCGTCTGCAACCTGGAGAACTGAATATCGCAGTCTAGAAAAATCATTTGATTTTTTGGCACGTTACAAA
The DNA here is from genome assembly GCA_905250115.1 of Adineta steineri. Classification (NCBI taxonomy): domain Eukaryota; kingdom Metazoa; phylum Rotifera; class Eurotatoria; order Adinetida; family Adinetidae; genus Adineta; species Adineta steineri. The sequence goes on from CAJNOI010000111.1 coordinate 238,762, forward strand.
ATTCTGTTTCTTGAAGACGTTGAAATATCAGGAAGCATTTTTTAACTTTTAAAAAATCCTCGGTAATTTTATGGTAGATTGTCTTTGAAATCGAAATGGGAAACTCGCAGTGCATGAAGAGTCGTGTAAATCCATCCGTTACCGAAATAACGTCGAAGCCAACTGCATCCAGCTATCACAAACCAGAATCGGGACCACTCAGTTCGACGCCTAACGGTAAGATCAGTGTGTATAATTATACTACTATGAAGGCTAGATAAATTAGACTTGAAAAAGCTTAAATTTCCAATCTTTAAAATGAGTATGAAGAAGGCTTGTTATAGTGTGCGTTAAAAAACTATTGTGTATTTCCTCGCTTTTACTAAAGAACTTTTATAATTGATTAGATTATGATTCTTAGAAACTGTTTGAAAATTCTTAAGATAATTTCAGACTATTATCTTCGCATTTAGCCATTGCTCATCCTCCAAAATATCGCAACCCTACACTTGAAGAATGCATTGCTACCGAACAAAATGAATCGTTGTCCTTGAGACAACGAAACTTAACTGATCAAGACTTCGAAATTGTGGCTTATTACGCAATACAAAATAATAAGGTAAAATAAGTTGTATTAATTCCTGCGTTTGAAAGTAAATGGAGGGAGAGTTGCTTTTATTTTTCATTCTTTATTCTAAAATGAAAATGTCTCACTATGAAGATTATGTGATAATATGAATAATAAACTATAGTTTTAAATTTATGATCGAACTCTTTTGATGTGTCTCTATAAAACTGATCGAAAATCATATGAGAAAAGCATACACGAGACAAAAACTAATTACTTGCTGCTCTCGTTGATATAAATTATGAATATCGATCTGTTGTTAAAAAACAATTGTCGAATATGATGGGCTTGATAGCTAACTTTAAAAAAGTCTTATTCCATGTCACTATGCCAGTTGCATTGTATAGTTAAGTGCAGAAATTCGTTCCACAATAAATTTCGATATTGTATTAGCTCAATAAATACGGAATCGAAAGCAACCGTTATTGTTTATTTCAAACATATACTTCACTGTCCGTGATAAAAAAAATAAAACTATCAAAGGCAATCGATTTGAGCATAGATTGAATCGACGGGAGGGTGAGACTCTGACCATGAAAAACGTGGACGCAAGCGCATTCGTCCTCCTTCCGTTTGGTTTTTAAAGTATAGAATATGTCAGCAGCCACCACACACAAAATTTTGAGTCCTAAAGATCAAGTCGACAAGAAAGCGGCACAGTATCCTGTCGATGCACTTCGAAATAATATGATGATCTATATCATCCTCATTTCATACAGAGATTCACTCAACTGTATCTCGGACAAAATCAACCCGGTGACAAAGGAACACAACATATTGCTAATGCTCTTCGAAATAATACGGTAACACACAGCATAGTTTCTATTCATCGATTATCCATTTTCATTACTTCGTATAGACAATCACTATACTATATCTCGATCAAAATCAAACTAAAATAGGCGACAAAGGAGCACAATACCTTGCTGATGGTCTTCGACATAATACGGTAATATACATCACCTTCGGTGTTCATTGAATATCCCTCTCTTTCATATCACACAGGCACTCCAAATGTTGAGTCTCTATGACAACCAAATCGGCGATAAAGGGGCACAATATCTTGCTGATGCTCTTCGAAGTAACGCGGTAATACACCCTATTCACTTTCTTCGTCAAACATCCCTCTTTCACATTTCATACAGACACTTAAAGAACTGTATCTCTCTCAAAATAAAGTCAATAACAAAGGAGCACAACATCTCGCTGATGCTCTTCGAAGTAACACGGTAAAACATATTGTTCACTCTCTTTGTCGAATATCCCTCTTCCGTATTTCATACAGACACTCACTCTTATGTCTCTTGGACAAAATCAAATCGGTGAAAAAGGAGCACAATATCTCAGTGATGCTCTTCGAAGTAACACGGTAACACACACTGTTCTCTCTTCCATCATCGAATGTTATTCTCACTCATTTCACACAGACACTCAACGACCTGTATTTCTCTCAAAATCAAATTGGCGACAAGGGCGCACAACATATATCAGATGTTCTTCGAAACAATACAGTAATAAATATCACCATCTCTCCTCATTAAAAATCTCTCTTTTCCATTTCAAATAGGCACTCACTATACTGTATCTTGATCAAAACCAAATCGGCAACGACGGGGCACAGTCTCTTGCTGATGCTCTTCGAAATAATAAGGTAATACATACTGCTCTCTCTCTCTTTCTTTTCTTCATCGAGTATCTCTCTTACTCATTTCACACAGACACTCCGAGAGCTGCATCTCTCTGGAAACAAAATCAGCGCTAAAGGAGCACAACACTTAGCTGATGCTGTTCGAAATAATATGGTAACAAATACTATTCTCTTTTTTCTAGTGGCGGACTCAGAATTTCCGAGTACGCTGGGTCTCATACTATGAAGTTGAGATCCAGCATACTCAAAAACCTTACATCCATCATTACTCTTTTTCCTTCATCGAATATCTCTCTTATTAATTTTGCACAGATACTCACTCAAATGTGGCTCAATGAAAATAAAATCGACGACAAAGGAGCAGAATATCTCATGGATGGCCTTCGTAATAACACGGTGACACGCCCAATCCATTCTGTTTCCTTCATCAAATATTCTTTTTCTTCATTTCTTACAGACACTCACTCTTCTATCGGTTCATGAAAATCCTATCAGCGACGAAAAACATGAACAATTGCGGAAACAAGACGATCGTCTGAAGTTTTGATCAGTTTATTTTTGTTTTATTTAAAATAAATAAAATCACCTAACATTGAAAAAATTGTATAATTAAGCAGTAAAATATTAATACACGCATGCTCTGATTTGACTGAATTAGAATGATTATGTTGAGATGTACTGCAATTTAATAGACAGATATTAATCAATGCTCGTCCGATACGATTTTTCTCAATATCTAAAATAATCGATGTGCACATATTTCGGCTCTCAAAGTAATACGTATCAACATGAAGGATCATGTATCCGACGATACATTTGAAGAAAATTTCCGCTGATCAAAAATTAATCTCGTTGACACAACAGAAGGAAAAATAGGACGGATACGAAAAGGATATAAGAACAGTTACTCCGGTACGCATTTCATTCTTACGACAATCGTAAAACGATAGTATTCAGGTAGGAAATAAATTATTTTCAGTGCACTATATTATGATTATATGTCACCATGTGGTTTTCGGGTCTGATAAACTGAGGGCGCGGATGTGGTGTGTATTCTTCACTCCCATCCACACTCACTTATCCTTATCTTTTATTCCTGTTTGAAATAAGATTTTCTCATGATTTTTGTAGCAGTTCTTTCTTTCTTTTCTTATTATTTTTTGACTAGTGCTCTCTCTCCGAAAAACATGTCTTTATTTTTAAGAAATCAATGTCACTTTTCTGGTTTATTTTGAATAATATTATAATTCCTTTTCCAAAAGAGCAATATATTGTCGTAGATCCTTCATCACCGAATGATTTTCTGGTAATGACAGTTCGGCGATTTTCAATCCGTGTTCAAAATACGATAGTGAAGTCCGATACTTTCCAATTACGTAATGTAGTTCACCAAGATTCATGTAGGTAGCAATAAAACTAGGATGGTTAGGTGGCAAAGATATTTTTTGAATTTGAAGCGCTTTTTCATAGAATGATAGTGCATTGGAGAATTCTTCTGTATTCCGATAGACATTGCCAATTCTATTATATGTGAGAGCAATGTCAGGATGATCAGAATGGAGAGATGCTTGCTGAATTCCAAGTGCTTTTTGATAAAACCAAATTGCATCAGAAAAGCTTCCCATGTAAATCTTTATATCTCCAATGTTGATGTAGGTAATAGATAGCTCAGGATGGGTTGAATGTAAAACTTTTTCGTTGATTTTGAGAGCCTTTTCATAAAACAAGAGCGCTTTGTCAAATAGCTTCATATGTTGATAAACGACGCCAATATTGTCATAGGTTGCGGCGAGGTTAGGATCATCAGGACTTAAAATAAGTTCATTGATTTGAATAGCTTTTTGAAAGAATGAGAGCGCAACCGAATAATTTTCCATGAGTTTATGAAGTAATCCAATATTATTATAATTGATTGCAAGATCAAGATGATTGGAAGGTAATACTTGTTCGTTGATCTGTAAAGCTTTTTGATGGTATGAAAGTGCAGCTGAATAGTTTCCTAATTTAGAATTCAAAAGGCCCATATTGTCGTAAGTGATCGCCAAGTCTGGATGGTTAGAAGGAAGAGTTTCTTCTTGAATTTCAAGCACTTTTTGATAGTACGAGAGTGCATATTGTAATTTTCCCATTTTGCTATTTGTAACTGCAATACTGTTATATAATGAAGCAAGTTCGGAGTGATCTGGTGGTAAAATTTTCTTTTGGATTTCAAGTCCTTGTTCAAAGAAAAACTCAGCCTCATTATAACTACCATTCTTAAATTTTATAGTACCCAGATTATTATAAAGAAGAATAATTTCTTTCTCATTGCTTTTATCAACCGATTCGAGTAGGACTTTGTACAATTCTTCAGCGCGTCTTAGTTCTTGCATTGCCAGCATCATTTGACCTAACTGGTTCCAACCTTTTTCTTTTGACATTTTTAAATTCAGTTTTTCAGTAAGAAATTCCATGAGAGAATCTTTATCAGCACTCTTTCCCGTCAATTGTACTTGCCAAATATTTCTTTCAGTTTTTACCATGTTGCTGATGCGGAAAATACTAGTCAAGCTAAATAATACATGATTATTTACATTGGTATCATAGCTTAACTGATTCAATAAGACAAACGGTGTAAATGGAGAAGTTACGGGTTCGATATAGATTTGAAAGAGAATAGGCAATGTTCCGGTATTTTGTTCGACGTTAGAGCATACCCTGTTTGCCAATTCTGGCTCAGTACTGGTTAAGAAAAAGCTATTGAATGATATATAACCATCATTGTTTTGTTGTAGCTTATCAAAATCACTAGTGTTTAATTCTAAACATCGATAAACAGTAAATGGTTCCAGAGACATTGCTTGTTCTGCATGCAGATCTGCTATTTGTTGACAAAGGTCGCGCAAAAATAAACCCATTTTGATTAAAACTTTCATGTCCATAGTTCGAAGAGCTTGATTCATTATTGGAGATAGGAAACATTCTTTTGTATACCACCAGATAGGTGAATGCTTATTATAGTCTTCTTCAAACTCGTTGACCATTTTCAGCATGGTTTGGTTGTTTGTGTAGTGTTTACGTAATAATTCAATCATGTCTTCTTTGACGTGTTCGACATCCGATACAACCGACCTGAGAATTTGTAAATATTTGAGAAAAGGTTTGACTCCATCTTGCTTGTTTTCTAAAAGTTTCTTTTGGGAGCCGGTGCTAACTGTAATTGATTCTTCGCCATACACACTCGTTTCACGACAGAATGGATCATAAGTAGGTTCGATCTAGGAAGAAAACCTGATTAACTATTGTTTCATATCCATAAAAAGGAGAACACACAATGAGTACATGCAACTATCGCTTTATGTAGATAATTCGCTTGGAAAAAGTTTTCTAGGGAAGTCTGAGGCAAAAATCCTAATGAATAACTATGGTTTAGTGAATGATGGTGTCGCAAGGTACATTAGCTTTATTATTAAGGACATCGGTGAGTATGTATATTATTGGTTGAATAGATGAAGAAATAAATTACGCAGTCAGATATACTCAGATTCTGAAAGACACTGGTACGTACATCTACATTCTTACTTTTCCTTATGGGGGTATTTGATATGAATATCGATTTGGATTATAGAATAGTATTTTATACAAAAAGAATAAAGCATGAAGTCGAGGATCAAGTCAATTATAAAGAAGAGCGTTACTTGTTGCAAAGCATCTGTCCAAATTATCCTATCGATCAAGAGTATAGTTATACTTACTTCATTACTTATCTTCTCGGAAAGAAAACTTTCAGTTAATTCGGCATGGGTTAATGCACTAATTGTATTAATAATCAACGCAAACATGATAACATTATTGACAACACCACTTGATGATGAGTCTTTTGTAGATCCAACATTAAGGTTCAATATTCTAACTTTCATATTCATCTTTTATTTATTCAAATAGTATGCATATCGATGATACTTTTAAATGTATATGCAATATATACCTAAGATTGATTAGTGCTGTTATCAGGATTTTTTTATTACTTAGCTTAATATACTCTAATGTGTTTTGCAACATTCTTTTTTCCTTTTTATTTTATGACGCGCTTTCTTTTAAGCGATAAATTTATCTTGATACTTATGTTCCGATTCGTAATAAAAGACAACAACAACAACTCACTTTCCAACATTACAGAGTATATTAATGTTGGAAGAAACGAAGCACTTAGGAATTGGCCATTACATTTCATTTTTACTAACGATAATAAAATATAAAAGGTTATATATCAAGAAAAGTCAAACTCAACACTGAATCATCCATTATTCTTTCGCCAGTAGAAAGTGTGCATTTCGCATCGCATGAAATATTCGCGGAAGGGTGGGTGTGGGTGCATTCTTCATTCGCGTCCAAACTCACACCCTCAAATAAATTAACATGCTGTATATATATATCAAGTATACTATAATCTAGATTTCAATCTTGTTTAAAATTCATTATTAGATGATTTTTTATTCTGCTATAGTTATTTAAATGATTACAATAAAGAATTAGAAGTAAACTATAATAATCTATACGTATGTTGTTGACTACCGAGCATTTAAGATATTCTTCACTTATACCTACACCTTCATATCTAAATCAACGTCAATAACTGATAGAGAAATAATTTCATCTGATAATAAACTGTTTTCATTGTGACGTCATAAGGTTTACACAAAAAAACAATAGACATTTATTTTTAGTTTTTGATAATTATTGTTCATTACATGTTAATTTATGTTGTGCTTCGACGACAACATTTGGTAATACTTGTTCTGAGAGTAATTGTACTGTTTGTTTTCCATCTGTTGATGACATACATGCTGAAATGATATCAGCTGGTGAATGAGCATTATCACACAATTGAGATACATCAACAAGATTTGTTTTATCAAAGAAAAATTCTATAATTTCTTTGCTAATAGATTTCGTACATTTTTTAAATTCTAGTTTAATACCAATACGACCAGGTCGGAGAAGTGCAGGATCGATTTGTTCAGGATGATTACTAGTCATAATTAGAATACGTGAAGGTTGCTCAATAATTCCATCAATTAGATTGAGAAGAAAGGACAATGTTAATGGATCCTTGGGAGCCGTTTGATCCTCACCTGTAGGATAAATTAATGAAAATATTATATACAATTTACAAACCATATATATATATTCAACTAACCTAATAAACTACGCAATGATTGTTTGGACATTTTCTTTTTTCCTGCATTGATATCATCTTGTTCGAGATGAATAACAACATCATCACCTTCAGTTGATGTTACTGGTTCCGATGTTGTTGAAGATGTGGATCATTTTTTAATCAGATGCGACACTAATAAAGAAAGATTAATTATAATTTATTTTTCAATTATCGATTCTAATAGCTTACTGCAGTCGATATCTTCAAAGACGATGATTTTATTACTAAAGTCCAAATTAGTCATATCATATGAATTTAAAAAAAAAGCTTGTTCAAGTTCATCACATGTACGAATACGTGAAAGTGGAATTTCAACAAGATGACGTTTAGTATAAGAAGCGAGTGCTTTGATTGTCGATGTTTTTCCACATCCTATATAAATATGTGATTTAATAGAGTAAAGAAAAGGGAGTTTTGTTTTCTCAGTTAAAGTTCAACTTACCAGGTGATCCATAGAATAAAAGACCAAATGAATGAGAAATACCTCGTTGTTCATAAAAGTTTGGATTATTAAGAAAAAAATTAACACGATCGATCAGCATTTGTTTCCCGTCAAAGAAGAGATTATCGAACGATTTCGTTGTAGTAAAAAGATGTTTTTTGAAATTAATACAAACTTTTGCATTTGGTGAACCAAACATTGGCATCAATGTAAAATGATAGAAATTTCCTACAAAAAAAAAAAGAAAAATACAGTCGATATCAAACGATGATATTCATGACAAATTTAATTGAACCTTTATTTTTCTCTTTAATATAATCTCGATATGCCACTGTCCATTCGGTTATTATTCCTTTTAATTGCTTGAATGTTAATTTGTATGAATAAAGTGTAATTTTGTAATGAAGTAAGCCAATATTTCGATGTGCGAAGAAAGAATCTTTTGAATCTGGGTTTGTTGCTTTTTCAATGTGAAGATAAATATTTGACGCAATGAGAAGATCTTGTTTGCCTGTCGATGTGATGAAATAATTGACCAATTCGTCTAGAGGATCAGGATTTGTTGTTTTGGATTTATTAGTAGAAGTAGGAATAGATTTAGCTGAACATATATTTATATCTGCTACATGAAGATGATGAAGAATACCTAAATATTCTTCAGGAACCTATTAAAGATTATTCTTTTGGTTGTTTTAGACAAAAAAAAATCGTTTTTTTCTTATTACTTGCAATCGAGTATCGAGAAGACCATTGGGATTAGCAATAATATTTATTGAATATCTCGCTTTGAACCGTCGCCAAGTGATAGATGAGATGAGCAATTGTAATTTATCTATTGCAGAAGCACAAAATTTGTTAATGCACGTTAGACAGAAAACAGTTATCATAATAAGTAGACAATCATGCCAAATGTTGCCTGTCTTGATACTTGTAATAATTGGTTGCATAACATAATATGAGATATCCACCATTGCTGGAAAATTCTTCTTTTTTTTGAATAATGCATCGTAATCGATGTCTTTTTATAGTATAACGAGGATATATTTGACCTTATTTCCAAAAAATAGCATCTGTCAATCGGTCACCATATAC
>CAJNOI010000111.1:250397-308124 GCA_905250115.1 Adineta steineri
ATTCATGTATTGATACATTGATACATGTATCGACATATATATATACCTCAGAAAAAGCTAGAATTTAAGAATTCATGTATCAATACATGTATTCATTTCTCGATACATGTATTCATTTCTGGATACATGAATTCTTAAATTCTAGGTTTTTTAGAGGTATATATGACTGTATGTGTATCAATACATCCACTCATGTATCAATACATATACCAATAAAAGAATACACGCAGATGTATGTCTGTTCAGATCTATATATATAAAATGTTGATACAAGTTGTATCTGTATTCACGCACCCCTCATACATTCATATTTGTTATCTATAATATCTATTGAAATTGATATCAAATTTTGATTTTAATAATATAAATCAGTTAATTGGAACAATCTTCATTCAAATTTTGATATAAATATGCACAGTTGATTTATATAACGTTCATTGAAATTTATATCATATTTTAATTTGAATGATAAAAAAAGTCCATGTGAATCAATTAATTTTAATCGTTAACATTGAAATTCAAGTACTTTTTTTTCTAATTTAATATGTAAAGATAAATATATAGTTGTTAGCGGTCATACCTCGATGACTAATAGATATATATAGATATATACACATAAATCTAGTGATATATCTATCTTTCCCTTTGTGTGATTATATATATATGTGTGTGGATGCGCTAGATAATGAGTGATTTTTCTTTTGAAATAAACATCAGCTAAACGATGCGAGCTGACATTGGTGCCGTGACCCAATCTGCTTCATTTTAACTTCATCGAAGATGAGTTAATTACTGGGAATTTTTTTTTATATAAAAGACTCATTCATAACAGGAAAGAGTGATATTGATCTCATTTTTTTGGAAAGAGAGAATTCAACAGAATTATCGATATTAATTAATTACATTTTTCACTACTACAAGGTATCGTATCTTTCATATATACATATTTTTCATTTCTTTCTTTCGTCCTTTTGTAAACAGTTATGATTATGATGACCAACCAGATCAATCAAATTCAGATGAACCAACATCATTACAAGATGCCATTGCAAGAACATTTAATAGATTTTTAGATAAATCATTAACTGTTAATCATTGGAAATGTGGCATCGATTTGAACTTGAATACGTGGAGAACCAAATTGTTTAGCCGAAACCGACACGATCAAAATATTGAACAACAAGAAAGAAATACAATGTTACAATATGCCATTAATAATTGTACATCTGTTGCTGAATTATTCTTCCACATGTATCCAGAAAAAATTAACAATTATTCAATAACACCTGAACCAATAAAACCAACACCATCAAATATTATAATAAAAATCAATAATGATTTATCAGATATAAGTGATGATGAATTACCAGAAATATGTATTCCACGATTCAACAACAAACAACAAACTACACATCAATCACATGAATTAATTATAACAGCTACACAACAAGAAATGAACGAAATTATTTTAACAACACAACCTGAATAACAACGATTACAAGAAATAACACCAACAAGAAAATTAACTAAACAAGAACGGCAAAAAAATAAAAAATGAAAACTTCAAATTAAAGAAAAAATATAAACCAAGTTTCCAAAATTATATCCTCAGGCCAATTTATTATAAATATGGTTACAAGAAAATACGGGCACAACTTGTGGATGACAACATTATTACCAGCCATCAAATAAAAATTAATGATAATCATGATGAAGTATCAATTAGATTTAAATCCAATGAATTAAAAGAACGGGCAAAATCAATTATTTTTCAATAGAACAATATATTAGACGATGATCCGGAAAAAATTAAATTAAATTAAAAAAAACACAAAAATTAACACCAAAAATTAACACAAAAAATTAACACAAAAAATTAACACAAAACAAAATAAAAACCAAAAGTTATATATATATATATAAAATTTTATGAATAAAATGAACAACCAACGACATCAACATAAACAACTAACCAGAACACAATAAACAAACAATACAAATTATTATTATTAAAACAATAATTTTAAATGAATTAAATCAAATAAAATTTTTTATTGATCATTATCAATCTCAACAGCTTATGCTTCATTTGATCCAATATTATATGAATATATAAGATGATATGGTCATATAGTTGGTTAAGTACATATCATTATTATTGTTATTCACGTGTATGTGAACAATTATTTGTTTTATGAAATTATTTCCGAAAATGCTATAGAAAATGAGATTCAAGTAACATGAAATGATATTTTTCTTTACAAGCATTTTCATCAATTGATTTATTTATTAATAATATTAAATGATAATAAGAAAAGAATGGAAAATTTCATCACTTCAACATTCAAATTAACCGATGAACATTGTAATAACAATTACATTTCAATAAAAGCTCAAGCGGATATCAATATTATATTGAATAATGAATTAGACATCAGCTTCAACAAGTACCAACAACAATAACTGCATGTGGAGTAGAACAAGTGGAGCTGATTCACGAGTTTGAATTGAACTCATAACAACATCCAATCGCTAAATCTTCAATGTGACATTCATTTAGTTGTTTATTTTTCTATAATCAGGTTGTTTATTTTCTTTATATTCATACTTAGTTCATACAGCTTTAGTTTCTGTTATATAGATGAATATCGAAGTTTCACAACGATTTTTTTATCGAATTTTTTTCTGTTGTTTCTTTCATATGGTCACATTTTTCGTTATTATAGTATTATATGTGGGACACATACTTCATTAGGAGGGGAAGACTGTTAGCGATCATACCTCGATGACTAATAGATATATACACATAGATCTAGTGATATATCTATCTTTCTCTTTGTGTGATTATATATATATGTGTGTGGATGCGCTAGATAAGGAGTGATTTTTCTTTTGAAGTAAACATCAGCTCGACGAAGCGAGATAACAATAGTAAAATTCATTCTCTAGTTGTGAAGTATTTATATAATACTTTTTCTTTTTAATAAAATATAAAGAAGTGTCATGTTCGAAACGTTGTCGGTTCGTTTGATGTTTATTATCGACATTGACTATTTGAGCGTATATATGTTCTCTTATGTATTGACATATGTCTTTGATGTTTTGTTTCTTTTTTCACGGACTATATTAATGCAATGAATGATGTGTTCAGTTCGAAGACGAAAGCTCAAATCCCTATCTTTTATTCCCGACTGGGCTAATATTAATTTAAAATGATCTTTAAAGCAGTTCTCTCTTTATTTTCTTATTTATTTCCGATTGTTCTATCTTCTAAATTTATTCATATACGCTTTTAGAGTTTATTATTGTGGCGGTTTCTTTTGCAGTGTAGCTACTTTCATTTCATCAATCGAAACTAAGAATAAAAAATAAAAAATATATTTTGTACAATGAATTCAGAATATCGTTATGTTATTGTTAACGATGATTTTATTTTCTTTTTCTTTTTTTCTTTTTTGATGCTTGAAAGAATGCTATTACAGATAACATTCTTTCTATTCTCTTATTTTTCTTTTTTTTATCGGATGGATGAAAAATGCTCCTTTTTTTCTTATTTATGGAGTCATTTTTGCTATTCATTTTTTCTGAGAAGTATTTTTTTCTCGATTTTGAAATATATACATTTTTAATCGTACTGGTTATCATATACTAAACACGATTGTAATACTTCTAATAGAGAGCTTACCGTTATGTTAACGGTTATGAATCAATTCTTGAGGGTGTGGAATACTATAACTAATCTAGTTTCACACTCACACCTACATCCTCAAGATTGTTCGAAACGTCAATAATTATTATTATTGGAAAATTCGTCTTCACCACATAAACATATAGAATTTAATTAAATTTATATCATTAAAGATTATTCTCGTCATTTGTTTATGATATTCAATTTGTTTTAGATTTGTTAATTTTATTTCAAACATTCTATATTATCAATTGTGGATCATTTACTTCGCTCAGCAGCAATAGAATTAACAAGAACAGAGACAGACCCAACAATGGATGAAGAAAAAAAGAAGAAAATGATTACATTTTTGGCAAGTCAATCAATTTATTTTCCTAGCGAGTATCTTGGTCGATTGGAACAAATTGGTTTACTGGATAAACTAATGATTATGGCTCGAAAACAATCGATCAAGAACACAAGTGTACAAAGGATGCTAAAAAGATATCACATTCGTATACCTGATGGATATTATTCGCAAATGTTTGCAGATGATTTGTTTGAGCCTCTATTGAATGAGGTTCGTGATATCGATTCGAAAGAAGAGATATTACACACAAATCATTTAAAAACATTATTCGATAGAGATCTTAAACGCCAGTCTACAAATGATCCAAACGAACGATCAACAGCTAAAAAACAAAAGAAAAACTAGTAAGTTCAATTAAATTGATTCTATTTTATATTATTTTCTTTTCTTCTCTTTTCTAGATTTAAAACTACTGATAAAATACTAAAACTGTTCTTTATTTCTTTTTTAATTTTCTTTAAATAATATAAATTTCATTCATTTTTATTTCTAGATATATATTAATGAATCGAAATCGACGTGTCGCATCAGTTGTACTCTTATCTGATGATCATGATCATGATATTAAACCAAAAAAGGAAAATCTATTTGATACAAAATTACCGGTGGAATACGTGGAAATTGATTTAACATCACCAGTTAAATCTTCATTGGATACAATACAACGAAATTATTTACCATATACAATTGCTGGATTGAATCAAGAACGACTCTCAATTCTACCAACATATCCAACAAACACTACTAATGCTACTGATCAATCATTACTTTTATTAGCAAATTTACCAATTAATCAATTATCAGAACAAGAACAAATGAATCGTCAATCAGGTAAATATAAATGTGGATTTTCTATTCTAGATATTGATGCATTTGCAACATCAATGGTTACTCAATATTATCAAATGCATTTTGGATCAATTATTGAACGGTTTCATGTTGATTTGTCAATACTGGATCATAATTATTGTAAATTAAAAAAATTTATACAACTACATCGATTGGCATATAATCGTACATTACCTTTGTCTCGATCTTCGACAAACTATTTAAATTTAAATGAAAATGAATATCCACAATTATTAGAATTCTATCTACAGATAGATGTCGACTTGTTTTATATGAAAACATGTACATATCGTCAAGCTGAACCGCGATTAAAGGATGAAGGTATATATTGTACTATTAATCCTCAATGTCGTTATTGGATGACACCATGTAGATGTTGTGCACTATGTTATGAACATAATCAACCGACAAATAATAAACAATACTCGGTACAATTCAATTTATATCAAAAACATCGATTTGTTAACGGATATGAATCCATTTTGAATTGTCCATCGACATGCAAAACAAAAAATATTATCTATGCATTAACATGTGTATGTGGTAATTATGATTATATTGGTGGAACAAGTGGCATTCTATTAGGACGTTTATCAGATCATCAATGTTTTACACATCGACTGATTTTAGAAAAATTAATTGGTGAAAAGAATCACATACGTTTTTGGGGTAGTAAAACAACTGAATTTACCAACAAAGAAAGCATGCGTCTCTATCAACATCTTATACATTGTTCAAGTGCTATGCAATCATTTTTAAATGAAAACAATGATTATTGGATATTTGTACCAATGTCAAATGAAAAAGCTGATTGAGATAATGATTATTTTCAAACTCATTTGAAAATAGAACCATCATCAACAACAACAACAGCTAGCAATAGTTATGATGATAAGATTCAAAAATATTTCAATTATTTACCAAAACCACCATCAGGTTATAAATTCTCAAAACGTCAGATACAAAAACAATATGAATTTTTTATAAAAGAAAAATATCCAACACAACCAAGTTTATATTATACAACTAACAATGCTACACTAATTACAGTATTACCAATGGATACATCCGATTTATTTCGACATCTGGTTCAATCCTTATTAATTACACATGCTGAAACAAAATTGAATACAATGGGTCATATTTTTACATATTTAATCAATGGTCCAATTAGTCAAGGTTTATGGTATGCTAATTTACATCGTCCTCATCATCAATTATCATCTATATTCAAATATAAACAGTTTATTGATCTGCATGTTTTGAATATTCTTCATTCTTTTTCTTAATTGTTCAATTTAGCCATATCTATCGTAATAGTTCATTTCTAGATATAAATTACAAAGATACTGATGATGGTGATCAAATTCTTCGTTCAACTATTATTAATAATCATATTCAATATTTGTTCAACAAATGAAACACCAGTTGCACGCAACGATAATCAAACCGATCATTGTCGACCTACAATGACATTAGAAGAAGCCATTCAATTATTAACAGAACAACCATGCTTATTTCTTGGCAAACAAAATAATTCAAGAATGAAACGTTATCAAAATGCTGGTAATAATGTTATCAAGGTACTCCAAACAACCGTTAATAAGGGTGTGGGTGTTATACTTAACCTAGTTCCACACTCACTCTGCAAGATTGTTTTTCAATTTCTATATACAATTATGTTATGCAATCAAATAGAATACAAAAATAGGTAAGTTAATTAAATTCATAAAAATAATTTTTATATTATAAATTAAAGATTAATTTCATCATTTATTTATGATATTCATTTTGTTCTAGATCACTTAATTTTATTCGAAATATTGTATATTATCGATCATGGATAGTTTACTTCAATCAACAACAACACAATCAACAAGAACAATCCCATGTATTGATGTTGAAGAGGAAGATATTCAACGAAAACGTATTGCCAATATATTACTGAAGGCACACATAACCTTATATCCACCTTATCGTGCTCAAATGGCAAAGACTGGAGTGCTCGATAAATTTGTCAAATTTCTTGAAGAGCAATTAAAAATGCAGCAAGAATTTATCGACGCACTCTGGACACATCGTATTTATATTCCTGCTGATTATCATACTGGAATGATTCAGGATGGTTTATTTGAATCGTTAGCAGAAATAGTTCATGATGTTGATCATGAAAATGAAATATGGTGAATAAAAAATCTTACAAGGCCAAACAGTCAAAAACGTAAATCTCATCGTGATGATGATGATGATAATGGTCAACAAAAGAATATAAAAAAACAAAAAATTAAACAAGATGATAATGATGACACCACCGATAATAATACTATTAATATAAATTAATAAAAATCATTTTACTTACTATTGCATGTTTCTTATGTACATTATTTGTATGACTCTCTATTTTTCTTTCCTTCTTATTCTAGATAAGAATTTTTCATTGAAATTATTATATTCTTGTGGATCTTAAAACTTTTCTTCAATTGCCACTACCTGAACCGATTCATGATTTGAAAACACAACATCCCATCATTAATTCTACAAAACTACGAAAATCATAACTACCAAATGAAACATACTGGCTATGTTCACATCAATTTCAATCTACCAAACAACTTGAAATTTATGCTATAAATCAACACACAAAGATTTGTGATATTATGACACCTACTCGACGTGTTCAAAGGACAACAACATTTTCTATTATTATAGAACATAACTATAGAGATGTGCAAGATATTACAATCAAAATTGAATTGATACAAGTAGAACAATCAAAGTCACTTGTTTTAATATTTCGAGTACTTGATCTATTCATCAAAAACGAAGAACTACTATCAATGGTACATACCCACACCCACACCCTCAAATTATAACAAAGCAACAAAAGATACATTTATACTAATCGAATTAATTCAAATAGGCGAATTTCAATCCAAAATTTTACTATTCCAGATAAATCGTTTGTTATCAATTCATCGCGGATTACGTTTTGCAATTAACACTTTACTGCAATACATTTTTCTTCCAGCAAACAAAACTTATATATGGAATAAAAACAACAAAGATCTTTACCTTTTAACACGGATTTGATGCTTTTCAAAAGACATTTTCAATAATTTAAGAAATTTAATTCCACTACAAAAGCCATTTACACATGATAACAAGTGTCGTTGTTCATCAAGGTTTGCTGATGATGATCATCCGTGTTGTATCTGTCCATATCGTCCATATAAACACATTGATGAACAATAGACTCTCCATAGAGCAATTAATTGTGTATTCAATGAATTTATTCCACAAGAAATTAAATCTATAACAGATCATTAAGATAGAGTTACAAATTATTCTCATTGTTGTGTAGCAATTACGAAATTGGTTATGGTTATTGAACTCGATTGGAGAGCTGAACAAGTATGTCAATATATTTTAACATTTTAATTTTTTTTAAGAATAAATATTATTATATTTTTCTTTTGTAACTTTAGATAACTTCTACATTTAAAAAAAAAACATGGAAACAATTCAATTAATTAATGAACACATCGTCTTAGTGTCATCCCACGACTCACTACGACTTCAAGAAAATAGAAAAAAAACAAAAAACAGTACAGCAAAAACAGCGACAATGGCGACAGAATCAACGAAAACAACAGTTGAACAAAGATTTAAACAATTTACCAAAATTCACATCGAACCAACCATACGAACTCATCTTTATCAATTATATGACAGCATTTTTTGTGCTTCTCAATCTGATTGAACGGGCTCGTACAGCAAAATATTTCACAATCGATACTGAAACGGATGACATCTCAGGACGGCCAGCACTCATCTAATTGCAACTGATTCATTTGAACAATAATAATCATTTCAAAGAAGAAGAAGCAATCAAATCCACTATCATTATACTGGAAATGTGCCAGTTACGATCAGAAACATACAACATCCGTCCACGTGCACAAGAACTATTTGACGTCATCTTTCATCCGTCAAATACATTCTTAACATGAGGTAACGAGAAAAATGAAATGCTAAAATTTCAAGATTATGAATTTGTCAATTCATTACCTCTCGCAAGTCTCCATATTATCAATGTATAACAACATATACAAACATAACGATAATTGTCCAACAATAACCGATTATAAGGATATTGCTGATAGTCCAAATTGTACATGCATATATCGACCATACAAAAATCCTAATAATCCATGGAGTTTACAAATGGCTATATCAACAATATACAATCAGTTTTTAGATAAATCTGTAACGGAATGATGACCGTTCGTCCTTTATTCAACGAGAAAGAGAAGAACTACTACGAATATGAAATGCACGAGTATATATATATACTCGTGCAGCGCGAGAATAACAATGAACACATCTATCGCTAATCATGTGAAACGGTCATGAGAAGAGATAAACGAGGAAAGAGGTTGAACAATAATACATGACCGATGCGCATGATGTGATTCGATCATGTGAGAGAGATAGTGACGGATGATATCCGTCACAAAATCATTGATCAGAAGTGTTATAGTCAACATCTAGATTATTTCACCCCTTGCTTAGATACCTTTCTTTATTTCTTCTGATATCTTCTTTCTTTCGTGTGATATATGTATTCGCCCTTTGTGATCCACATATATATATATCTGTATATTTTTTTCTCTCCAGTTAGTCTAGTGTGTGGTGTGATTTCATATTTACATATATACAAAAAAAAAACATTAGAAACACATCACATCTTTCTCTCTCCATGCTCTAACAAGAAGTAATTGGAGACAAGGTTTAGATAGTCGTCTATATCTTAATCTTAAATTCAATGCTCTCAATTACAATATTAAATCATCGTTAACTAACAAACAACAGCAAGTTCGACTTAAATTAGTCAACTATGCCATAGATGATTGTTTGGGGCGTGGGTGGATGAATTTACATGTAAGTATTTATTGATTATCAACATCAGCATCCACACCCACACCCAATTATTGTAACAATATCTCTCACTGAGTCATTTAATATTGATATTTATCAATTGATCCAATGTTGTTGTAAAATTCTCTTCTAAAAATTCCCAATTGTTGTAACAATGTCTCTCCCTCTATTATTTTCAATTTTATTCTAATTTTGATGTAAATGCTCCTCCCAAAAAATCTTCAACCAATATAACAAATATACCTCATTGAATTTTTTGTAAATTTATCGTGTTGAAAATTACAAGATTAATCACTATTCTTCTACATTAATATCACTTTTTATAATGTCTTCTCTATTAATATTATTATTTATAATATTTTCTACATTAATATCATCACTTACATTAATAACATGAATTAATATCATTTTATTATAACATTTATAAAAATTCTCTTCACATATTCGCTTGAAAAGAAATTCGAAAGGCCTCGCGTATTATATATTTATTTATTGTTAAAAATATTTATTATTCTCTTTTCCCCTTTGTTTCTCTTCCTCTCCTTTACACTTGTTAAACAAGTATTTATATTTACATTTGTTTAATTTCTTCTTAAAATAAAAAATAATTAGAAAAATATTTCTCTTTTTTGTTTCTTTCTTTTTGTTTTTTTTTCGCTTAAATCTTATTTATTCTCATATCAGTGTTGACTTGAATTTATATAAGAAAGAACTATTCGAGATAATGTTAATTATTATTATCATTTTTTTTGCAAGATTTCTATTTTATGAATACTACTTCTTAGAGATATATTTATCATTGATCAAATTTCTTTTTTGTTTCTTATATATTTTCTTCAATTTCTTCTATTTTTTGTTTATTGAATAATTAAAATAAAATCAAAAAGATAAAAGAGATTCAATATAATTCTTCATTACTTACATATTGTCATACATTTTGTAAATAACAAATGCATTGTATACTGGTATATCCGAAAGATGGAAGAAAGTGATTGTATTGGAATGCATTAGAGTAAAAAATATGTACATCATTATAACAGAGCGAAGAAAAACAGACAGAACATAGATATGTGATATTTGACAAGCAGAAAGAAAAGAAAAGAAAAGAAAGAAGGATTGGACTTGTGTGACATCATTTAATAAATGATAAAAAGATGTGCTAAATACTAAAAGAACGTACAAGAGACATCTTTGTCAAATAACAGCGTCAGGACGTATAGATACGTCGCTAGGACTCAAAGGATTAAAGTATTCATAATGAAAAAGTTCAGGATTAAACAAACCTCATCATAAACTATAATTTATTTTGTCTAGAAAATAAGTGACTATACTGTATTATTTTTTATAAATGCATTTACTCATTATATTATTGATTCAAACAACTAAAAACACAAAAACATTACCATGTGACAATCATTCATATTTTCTTTCTTGTTTTTTTTTCGTTCGATTCTGCAGCAGAGCGATTGACAATAATATTGATAGATATTATCATTCAATGCGTCATATTATGGTAGAAATAACAAATCCTATACGAAAACAAGCGAGTAAAAGAAGAAATAAATATCTTGTAATATATATATATACATTCATATTTTCATTATTATTTCTTAGTTTAAACTCGTAAGATAAAGATAAAGATGATATATATGTATTTATCCACTTTTATTATGTTAATTTATAAATATTGTAGAAACTAATGTCTTTACAATCAATTCCTATTTATAAACGACCATTATTTTCAATATCGACAGTTCATGATGATCTATCTGATAATTATGATATTGTTATTATATTTCATGCATCACAAGTTAGTTTTTTCTTTAATTAATAACATGAAATTTTTTTCTTTTCCAGAATTTCTCAAAGATAAATACTATTGAATATGTTAATCCATATTTTGTGGCAACAATTGATAATCAAATATCATTCACGTAAATATTCTTATTTTGTATTTGATAATAATATAATAAATTCTAGATCAACATCGAAGTGGACTGATGAAGAATGGATAATTCGAAAGATTCCTAGGAATGCAAAACTTTTAGTTAAAATTTATAATAAAAATGAGAAAGAACTTGATGATAATTATATTGGAGAATTTGAAATATTGAATATAATCAACTATGATGCTCCTCCAAATGGTCCTACCATTGTTGATTCATATGGTCAACATAAAGGACATTTTCATTTATCTATCGATTCAAAAAAATCATCGAATGAAAGCCAACAACTGCCTTGTTATACATTCGATGGTCCTTGTCGATATTCTCGTTATGATTTTTTTCCTATTAATCATCATACTGAACGTATCTATTCAACTTGGACAATACAATTACGACGTATTTTATCCTATTTTCCTTCTGATCAACGTCAACAATGGAATCGTCAGTATAAACCAGTTCAACAAGTAACTTCTGATTATTTAGGTATATCGACTGCACACAATATGATGGCATTAGCTCAAAAAACATTCAATGAGAAAATTGTAAGACATGATGAAAATGGACAATTGAGAAGTGCTGATGATTTATGGAAGTTGGTTTTAATGGATAAAACAATACAGCAAATAAGACCACGTATTTATACTTATATAATTGATGATACAACATGGCAATTTACAGAAATAGATCCTCGAGTATTTGCTGATTCTACAATTAAACATGCTCGATTAGCTAATTGGTCTGAATATATTTGTTATGCAGGTGAATTTCATCTTCGTCCTAAATTTGGTTGGACTAAATTGAATGATGAATGGGAATTAGTATTTGATAATGCATCAGGAACATATTCACCAAACGCTGAACTATTAATTAATTTGAAAAAACTCTTATTATTTAATTTTCCTGGATTGAATATTACCACGTATGATTACAAAGATCCAATGTTAAGAGATAGTATTGAACAATTAGAAATAATTGCACGAAAATACAAGAATATAGGAAGACAAGAACAATAACATCTAACATATTTTTTTTCTATTTCATTTATCATCAATTTAGGATGATTATATAGTGTTTTCTTAAGATAAAATAAATCATTGTGATATTTTAGTCATAATTTTGAATATTGTAGATTGATGGTGCTATACATCATCATACATTAGATAAGATATATCATGTATATGAACCCATATTTGTTAGAAAATTGTTTATCAATCAGTTCTGAATGATATCTACATATGAGATGATTACCACAAAGGAAACAACGATCACCTACGTCATTTGTTTTCGTAGGCGTCGTGTTTCTATATTACCATTGTCCTCATTATTTTTTTGAACTAACTTTTTCTTCTCTTTCCATATTTATCTACGCTACTTCAATACCTTTGCGGGGGTGTATAATAATTGCCACAATGATGCTATGCTTTGTATTAATGAATAAAAAAACCAATATTTGAAACTCTTTCTTTTGAAATTAATTAAATCTGACACTTAAACTTCTATTTTGTGAAAAAGAATTACAAAATATGTTGCAAAAAAATCTTAACTCGATAATTTATCATATTGTTTGGAGAAATATTTTATCAGTTTAAAATTCTAATATCAATTAACATTAATTCATTATTATTTGAACAAAATGAGAAAATTTAGAACAAAGAAATGTATTATGTAAGTTTATGAATGATTTATCGTGGTGTATACTACTTCAACCTACATATATTTTGTTTGTAAATGACGTCAAACGATAATTTCAACAAAAGTAAACATTATTTAATTGTCCGGAAACATTTTCTCATTTTCTTTTAAGAGTGATATACGCAAATTGTATTATTTTTATTCAGGAAATGCGTAGAAATATAATATCTAACAAGTATGTAATAGAAAGTGTTCTGCTTTTCTTTTAGAAAATTGATACAACTCTGAGTTAACAATGTTGGTTAATATTCTCTTTAATCTTTTACTTTTTATTGTTATTGTTAATTCTATTAAAATTCCATTTATTAATAATACTATTCTTAAACCAACATTCAGTTCCAATAGTATAATCATTCAAAATCATACATGTAAACAATGTTTATGTATGTTAAATTCATCGTATATTGCTTTGAATTGTTTTCCAAATAATACATGTCAATTCTTTTATACTTTTCCAAATACTTATCAAATTCAAACGATACCAACAGCTCGATTATATTTTCCCAAACAAATCTATCCCAATGCAAGTCAATGTTGTATGCCTGATACTCAGTCATTGTTAAATAAATTAAATACAGCCATTCCAACTTATGCTAGTGTGCCGAGTCCTCGTTGTCTTATTTTAGACAATCATGGTTATCTAGTAACAGTCTCACAAACAAATAATTCTCTTGTTCGTTTTTATTCAACAAATTTAACAATTGTTAGTCAGCCTCCATCGCCCAACTTTCCCGATTCTCCATTAAATCTAGCTTTTTATAATGACGCTTACTATGTTGGATTCGAATACTTTATTCTGGTGATTGATAGTAACAATTTTACATTACTGCATAATATCACAACATCTTCATTAAGTGGAACACGTGATATGATATTTCTTAATAATGGGCAAATGATGGTAGTTGCTTCAACTGATAATGCATTTCTTCTATTCTTCAATCGATCAAATATTGTATCAACAAATTATACTTTTGTTTATCAACAATCTGTTAGTTATACAAATCCACATGGATTATGGTATATAAATGATACTAGTTTTTATGTAACATCATGGGGTAATAATGCAATTTATTCATATTCTGCTAAAAAAAATAGCACATTGTGGACTGAAAAACTTCTTCTTAACGCGGGACCAATAGCTCCATCACCCTATGGTAGTCATTTAACAATCGATGGATGTAAGCGTTATTGGTTCTCATTAGGCACATATGATGTACTGATTTTTGATAGTTACGGATTATTCCTTGGGAATATTACTCAAACAAATTATACTGTTTTTCATGCAATAATTGCAAATAATTATGTCGTTTATTTATCAGACAATCAATTCAATCGAATTATTCGTATCGATCCAAATATTCAATGTTAATTCATGTGTTTAATAAGACTAACGAACTTTCCTAAAATTATTTAATCATATTTATTTATTCTAGAAAACAAATAAAGAAAGATCACTTCAAAAATAAAACATAAATATCTTAACGGTATGGGTGTGCTTGTATTCTTCTCATTCATTACATGAATTCACACCCATACTCTCAAGAAAAAAGAATTATAGTTAGCGGCAACATAGTGTCATCTGTTGACGCTAACAGTTAAAACAAAGAGAAAATATCTACAAAAATTATTCAGAGTTGTTATAGAAAAATATCATCAATGACCAGGCAGTATTTTCATCATTGCATTGCATCATTGTATGACTCATACATTACTAATGTAAGCGATAACTATGAAACACGTCATCGTCAAGTTTATATTTATATAAGAAGAGAACGCTTCGTAAAAAAACAATCAGTCTATGAAAGTGAGTACTATAGTAGTATATGATTCGTCAGATATGTATTGCCGTATGAATTTCAAATAAAGCATCAGCAAAGCGATAGTTTATTTGATTTTGTTTTTCTTTTGTCAGTTATTATTCATTTCCTGTTTAGATGACATCTACAAATGAAATGGGACTTGCGAGTGAACGTGTTGAATCTTCAACCGATATCGATTTAAGTGATGTTCATTGTTCCACAATATGTGAAAATATTCTATGGAAACCAGTCTCTTGCCAACAATGTGAAACTCACTTCTGTTCAAAATGTATCACATTATGGTTAACTAAAAATCCCAATCAATGTCCATTACGGTGCGATAGTTTTGTTCAACGACCGTGTTCGAAATTTATCGTCAAACAATTATCGAAATTGCAAATCGCGTGTATTTATCGTCCAAATGGTTGTAACGAAGTTTGTCTGATTATTTATTTTCTTTTTTATGATTAAAACCTACTCATTCCAGATTGTTCCGTATGAAGCACTCGAAAAACATGAAATGATGTGTGGATATAAACTTGTCAAATGTTCTACTTGCCAATCAGAAATACCAGAAAAAAATCTACCCGAACATCAACTGCAATGTTCATCAGTTCGAACGACATCTGAAAATTTTCAAATTACTTATGAGCCAAATGCTCCTGTTTTACTCGATTCTGATGTAAATTATTCTACAGAACAATTTCAACAATATCGTTTTGAAGTACAATCTGAGATTCGAAAACTCAGACAAGAACTTAGAGAAGCACAAAGTAGTGGCGTAACCAGAAATTTAAGGGTGATGGGGCTCAGCCCCAAAACCAGAAATGAACAACTCAGTTCAAAAAATGACGAACTCAATTTAACTAAATTCCATTCATTAACCTAGTTGAGTTCAATTGAGTACAACTATTTAGTATGACTGAATTGAATTAAATTGAAAAAAGTTTCAAAGAGTAGTGGTTGAATCGAAATTAACTCAAAAAAAATCGAAAATTATTTTTCAGAAAACAAAATTCAAATAATAAAAGTAACCAAATATCTAGTCCTTGTTTCGATTTCTTTTGTAATTTCTGTCTACATCTTTCATATCTAGTTAATGAATCACATGTGCATTTACCTATATCTATCAGAGCTGAGCAGCTCAATTGAGTTGAATTAAATTCAAAAGTTTTTTTTCACGAATTGAATTGAATTAATTCACTTTTTTCTGCTGAGTTGCCCAGCTCTGCCCAAAACTGTCTAGTCTTTTGGATTTTTTGATTATTAAGTTTAGTAACTAAAAACGCTTATCAGCGCAGTCCCGTTAGTGCTAAAAATGTGGAACTCACGTATGTTCGCATCAAAATATCTAATCATGTTTAAGCGCTTTGTCTTCTTTTTTTGCTCAAATTTAGTTAATTTATAGCTATTTTTGTCAATTTTTGGTTATTTATATTAAATTTGCGGCAGTAAAAAGCTATTTTTAGCGATTTGTCATTATTTTCATAAAAAATTCCCGCGATTTATAGCCATTTTCGTTATTTTTTTTATTAAATTTGTAGTAATTTATTGCTATTTTTAACTATTTTTGCTTATTTTTATTACAACTCTACTAATCTATAGCTGTATTTAACCATTTTGCTTATATTTTATAGAAAATCCCGCAATTTACAGCTATTTTTAACGCTTTTTCAGTATTTTTATTAAAATTTTAGCAATTTATAGCTATTTTTGCGTATTTTTATTGAATTTGGGGGGAGGGGGAGTAGGGGAGCTGAAAAACTTGAACTTAAAACTTACACTCACGATTTTCTTCGAAAATTTACGTGAGTTCCACAAAATCCGGGTGATGGGGCTTAAACACTCGGTGATGGGGCTAAGCCCCATCTGGCCCCCCCCCTGGTTACGCCACTAGCACAAAGTAATTACGTTTAAAAATATTCTCTTCTGATATGAATTACAGATGATTTGTATTTTAAGATGATCAAATCACAATGTTGGTACCACGAGGTTTTATAATGAATGATGTAAGTACTTTCTTTAATATTTCTACACTACATATCCAGGTTTTTCTCATTTAGCATGAAGTAGAACGAATTCAACTTCAATCAACAGTCGAAATCGAGACACTTAGTAAACATCGAGTCGTCCTAGATCAAAATTCAAAGATGGGTTTGAATGATGAATTACTTTGTACCGAATGCCGCAATGTTGTTTGGAAACCAGTTTATTGTAAACAATGTGAATGTATTTTTTGCTACAAATGCCGTCCTCAAATCGGTTTTTTCAGTAGAGTTTCGACATTTTTCGGTGTTGAACGTCCTCGGCATGGACGAAACACTTGTGACAATTTTGAAGAAGTATCTGTGCCTACTCATATCATTGCTGATCTTAGCAAATTATTATTTCGATGTGCCTATGAGCAAAATGGATGTCGAATGCTTATACATTATTATGATCTTGAACAACATGAAAAAGAATGTCAATTTGAAAACATCCCATGTCAGGTATGCCTGTTACCTTTATCAAAACGACGACCATTTGCAAAACATTCGACGCATGCATGCTTTCAGGAAATGTATAGAAAAAATCCTTCTGGAATTCAACAACAGTTTATTATACTTTTGAATGCTACTGAAAAGGCTGAAGCCGAAAATACTTGTCTCAAATTGGTGATAGACGATCTGCAAAATCAAATCAATAATTTGGATTCAAAATATGTGAAAAAACCACCTACAAAAAAAGACTAAAATTTATGTGTTATCGTGTATTTACTTAGTATTCAGAAGAAACTATAACCCAGAAAATATGAGTTCCTGGTTTCATCATATACTTTCTTGAGGGTGGGTCTGGGGATTAGAACACTTTTGTGCACAATCTCGTAAATACAGGGATTTATTATTTTTTGAAGATACTCAATTTAAAAATGATATTTAAAGTGAAAAAAATATTGATAAGGTTATCGATTAAATTACTCATTAATGGGGATTGTTATCATTTCCGTTTTTCTCCAGTTATATGTTGTGATTGTTGTTCATTCGTAGATGCTTCAGATCCAAGAAAATGTAACCAGTGACTGATTGAGACAAGTAAATCGTGAGCATAGAGTTGTCGTCGCCATTTTTGAGGAATTTTATCATAACCATAGAAGGCACCGGCCAATTGACCATAGATAGCTGCTGTTGTATCTGTATCACTTCCAAGCTGAATAGCTGCAAGAACACCGGTTTCGAACGAGTCATTATTAGACCAAAAGGCCCAAAGAGCAGCTTCAAGTGCTTTCACTATATAGCCCTTGCCTCGAATTCCTCCTTCATATCCTCGAATTTGTTTATATGAACCTTGAGCGATGTGACGTATATCTGGATGGAGATCTTGACCTTGAAACCAGTTTTTGTGTTCTTCGTAAAAAGAATTACTTAACAGCTGCTCTTTAGATTCTTTATGAATAGCTGCAACAATCAACGCTGCATAGTATCGACAGGCATCGACTGCTTTTCTATCGCCGTGAGTGATAACAGCGCTACGTCCAGCATATTCAATAGCGACGGAAGGTGACCGAAAATAAAAGAGAGGTACAGGAGTTAGACGCATCAAAGCTCCATTACCTGCGATATTGGGTGAACTGCAATTGACATTAAAGCCTGGCACATGTCGGACAGCATCGTAAGATAACTGATCGACTTCTTGGTCAGTTCGACATTTAAAATGTTTTTTGAGAATTTTTTGACGATTAGAAAATTCGTCGAGTGCTCGACGAGTAGCACTGCCAACATCAAAGCAGTGACCGGTCGACGAAAGAAAACCATGTTTAAACCACCATTTATATCGAACTAGTTGATCATATGGATCAAAGCCTTGTTTACTAATTAATGATGAAGCAAGACACAGCGCCATGGATGTATCATCCGTCCATTGGCCAGCTTTCAAACCCCATGTACCACCACTTTGCATATTAGTAACAGGATGTTCTATAAGATTAGCATGAGACTGACATTCAACACTGGCACCGAGTGCATCACCTACAGCTAGACCGACTAGTGAGCCGATTACTTGATTAAGAGTATCAAGATCAGACGAAGGATCTTGTGGTGTACCAAGTCGAATAGCATGTGGAAGCGTTCGATCATGAGGAGAAGGAAAGACAGGAATGTTACTTGCTTTTGCCTTTTGAGTACTTGATGAAGTATTTTTGTTACCATCGTAGTTCATAGATTTTTCTAGAAAAATAAATTCAATTCATTACAGATATCTTAAATTGTGAACATATATGCTGACTCTAATCAACGTTCCCGAACTTACAAAATCAATTTAAGGAAAGATCGAAATCAATCAACAAATTTGATTCAGTTTTTTCTTTGAAAACATTCAACAGATAAATTCTAGTACTATTCGCCTGGTACTCATCAATGCTGTTTTCTAACTTCTAAATATATATTCTTAACTGGGACTACTAGAAGACTATGATGTGAAATACTTGCTTGGATTTTGGTCACTTAATAGTACATCGTCACATGAGTTGATAGGTTTGTCTGTCGCAGACTTTTCGGTAAATGATGAATGCTGAAGTATACGGAAAAGCTGGTATTTAGACTCTACCTCTTGCAATCGAATTATATTTAGTCCTTTATCTGGGCTGCGCTTTTCAATGACGTGTAAACAGGTACCAGGTAAGAGAAGAACTTCATTTTGATCTGCATGGTGAGAATAATTTCGGATACTTCTACCATTCACACACGCAATCTGAAATATGGTACGAATATCCGACTTGTCAAAAAAATTTTCGATGACATTTATTGATTCCGTGCACGAACTAAAACCCCACCATGTCAACTCATCTTGATATTGATCACTAGCATGACCATGAACACCTCGGTAAACTGTACCCTGAAATGGTGACAGTTTACCGAGCGCAGTAATAAAGAGCTTTAAATAAGATAACCAAGACTTCAATTCATTTTGTATTGTAGTACGAAGTGCTCGATTTAGTTGAGTACAGACACTAGCAGCTGGATCATTTTGTTCGAGAGTATAGAGACAAATAGCAGCCGCCTCATCAGCGTTAAGACCATCCATCGAATCGAACAGACTCTGCTTCGTTTCGTTTCTACGTTGACCAAGATTCAATACGCATTGTTGAAGTCTTTCGACAGCGTCATCGAATGAAATTAATGGTTGATTTTCAAAACCTTCAATAGTTGACCAGTTTCTGAGTGATTCTTCTTCAGCGTCCAGAAATCGTTGTATATTAGTCATATGTGCTAAAACACTATTCTGCCGATAAAAAAATTGATTGCAATACTCTTACTTGCTTTTTTTTCACAATAAATCTTACTTGTTCTCTTATTGACGCTCACACCGTAATTCAGATCAAACAATCGACAAAAACTGTAACAGAAAGAAAAATAAAGTGGCTTACTTATGTTGCAACACTCTCGTAGTCAGGTAACCATGATGATGTCATCAATTTTCTGTGTATGGTTGTTGACAAGAGAGTGCAGCTATGATTATCATCCGTTATACCCACATTCTCATTACATCGGAAAAATTCATCGCATAGAAACATTCCCAATCTAAGAAAAATAACCTATTCAGATCAAATTATATTTCTTACAAAACATTTATACATTCATGTAAAGAGAATAAAATATTACGATCAAATCCAATATCCTACGTTTCTCAAAAACATTCTACATTGTAGATAAATAAATGCAGATGTAGGTGATGTTTTTACATAGAACTTGTACTATGTCCCAGCTTATTTCGATAGGAGAAAATAAAGCAATATTATCTTAAATTTCCAATTTGTATTTTTGTCAAAAAAACATACAGAAGACAAGGTGTGGGTGTAGGTATAGACGATGATACCAACAAATTCATCTATACTCACCACACCCACACCTACACCCTGCTTCATTGTGATTAAAATCGATTGATATTTTTAAAAACCTATTAGAATCTATTGTTTTTTGAGAAAATAATCGATTAAAATAGATTCCGATTTTAAAATCAATTAAAAGTATTTTTCCAGTTTAATCGATTAAAATAGATTTTCATTAGAAAATTGAATACGATATATTAGTTTGAACGACCTAATTGATCAAAACCGATTTCTATTTAAAAAATCTTTTAAAATCGATCAGAATTTAAGAAAACGATTCAAATCCATTATTTTGCACTACTCAATCGATTACAAGCAGTTTTTATTGAAAAAATCTATGAAAATCAATTACTATTTCTATAATTCGTTAAAATATATTATTTTGAGTGATTTAATCGGTTTCTTATGGTTTTTGCAAAAAAAATCGATTTTAATCATATTTTTCATAGTTTTTTTTCTGCACGAGAAATTTGATGAAAAACTGATCAACGGTAATTTTCTACGATCACCCCACATGTGTATAATACAGAACAGAACAGAAAGAAAATGTATAGAAGTATTTGCCTTGCTTGATCAAACATGAATGAATAAAAACATGTTTTTATTCTTATTTGTCGTACTGTTTTACTTACGTATATATACTCGATAGATTTTATATTTGTTAAGCACACAAACGACAAGCATTAATAATGTTTGGCAATCAAAAATTCGGTATGTAACTTGACTAACGTTCGATGAAGTCTACTACAAAAGATAAAATTGTCTATGTGAGGTAACGAATGAAATCCACTTATGATTTGGATATGCCTTATCTGTTTGTGAGATGAACAGCTATCAATACAAAACAATGTTAGACATATACACTGAATTTGAACCATACAAATTTTGTGAAATATGTCTATACTTTTCGATAGAGCAAACAAATGTGCAAGATTTTCTTGACGTTTATAGAGTTCTGTAAGATTAGACGATAGTTCTTGTTTGAATTAGTAAATGAAAGAAGTCAATGTTGGTAGCATCTAAAACAATTCTGAACAAAAAAAATAATATGGGTAAAATTTTCAATGCTAATATCTATATAAAAATTTTATCAGCTCTCTTTTTCTGAGGAAGTAAGAGAGTAATATTTATTAGATAAAAGACCGAGTGACCTGTATGCTAGTTTTCTATCGAGCATTTTCATTATATAGGACTCACAGCAATAACATTCTATTCACATAAAAAGTATCGATCATTCGCATTATTCGAAGAGACACATTGCGAAGCAAAACAATTCGACAAATTTTTCTGTCTATAAAATTGCTTTTAAACTATCGATTCAGCTTCAGAACCCTACTCGCACGAAGATAGTCACATTATCGTATAAAAATGAAAGAAACTGTCATTTAATAGTACAGGACAGAAACTCATGAAGACACTTATTTTCACATTTGCTATGAAACGTGTGCCTAAAATTTTATATTAATTTTAGCATTGAAATCTCGTATTAATTCATTTGAAATGGAGTTGGAATTCGATATATCTTGTATATAGAGCTAGTGACTGCGAGTCTTCACTTCACACTTACTTATATTCTCTAAGCAAAATATGAATTTTTGTCTTCTTAAAACATCTTTCGTTCACATTTTCAAGTGCTTCTTATCATAAAAATTAAGCAACAAGTTTTCTCTTTTGATAAAAAGTATATCAGTAAGATTAACAAGAAAATTAATTGAAAACGAGTAAAAATAATATTCACATTTTTAGAAGATTTATTATATACGAGTGATGGGATAGGTTCTGATTGATTGGGAATCAAACTGAACCGATTAGATTTCTATTTTATATATTTATAAAATTTACTATTTTATAAGGAATACCTGGTGGAGCCAGTGGAGCTGGAGGGTTTGGTGGACGCGGAGGCGCTGGTGATCCTAGTGGAGCTGGTGGACTTGGTGGGCCTGGTGGTGCTAGTGGATTCGGTGGACCTGGCGGTGCTAGCGGATTCGGTGGGCCTGGTGGCGCCAGCGGATTCGGTGGACCAGGTGGTGCTAGCGGATTCGGTGGGCCTGGTGGCGCTAGTGGATTCGGTGGACCAGGTGGTGCTAGCGGATTCGGTGGGCCTGGTGGCGCCAGCGGATTCGGTGGGCCAGGTGGTGCTAGCGGATTCGGTGGGCCAGGTGGACGCGGAGGAGCTGGTGGGCCTAGTGGAGCTGGAGGATTCGGTGGACCTAATAGAGCTGGTGGAGCTGGCGGATTTGGTGGGCCTGGCGGAGCTAGCGGATTTGGTGAGCCTGGCGGAGCTGGCGAGTTCAGTGGGCCTAGTGGAACTGGAGGATTTGGTGGACCTGGCGGAGTTGCAGGATCTGGTGGATCTGGTACTATTACTGCTACAGAAGCAAACAAATGGAAACAGGATATGCAGTATGCCTTTGATAAAACCAAACAAGTCGAACGTGTAAGAGATTGGCTCGGTTTTCGACAAATCGATTTAAATGGCGCAGATTCAATTATTAATTCTACCGATGTATCAAATGAACGTGAAGTTGCTCGTATGCTTATACAACAATGTACAGCAGATAAAGCAGCCATAAAAGCTCAATTCCGCACTCATATGCATGTGGATACTTGGACAGCAGTCTTTGGAAAATAACATGCAGAATCTCCAAGGTGTACAAGGCTTATTAATAGCAGAAAAAAATAACTAACATTTCATTAATTTTGCTTTTCAATATTCTATAATAAACCTATACGTACTCGCGCAAAAATAAAAACTGAACATGACACTTACACTGGCTTCGTCTGCCTCGTGCATACTGATTCTTTTTTCTCATATAAAATGAATTGTTCACAACACAATCAACTATATAGGTTACAACTAGACTCAAATTATATTGATAGTATATCTTGGCAACTGATGAGGAAATGAGAAGCAATACATTAGTCTTCTTCGGTTCTTTAAACATACGTGATAACAGAGTAGGGCAGTCATATTATTTTTTCAGAAAGCAAAATAATCGACACCAAGAGACAAATGAAAGGGTAAGTGTGTGAGTGTGGATATGGGTGTATATCAATACTCTATATAAACTTTACAATATTATAAAAGATGAATGATTTTTCTTGTTCTATTTGTCCATGCTGTTATCTTCGCTCACATCTTTATTGCACAACTACATGCAATTACTAATCATAAGATTTCACTCATCGCACACTCTAAGGTAAAGTATACAAATATATAATGGACTAGCGTATATATGTATAATTTTTATGTTGACTTTCAAGTGAATAATTTAGAAAGTTCATTTGACACGATAGAAATATCTTTTGTGTTTATTTCTAGCTTCATTTAATATTTTGTAAAACACGATCTAAAAGAAGTGTTTAAGGATAGAAATTTGACACTCTTTCCACACACAGACCATCATAGATATAGCTACGAAAACATTATCAATTGTTATAGATATAAGTTATCTTTTTTCCATAAGCAATAATAGTTTAATCGTGTTTTACATTATGCACTCTAGTAATAATGAGTATATATAGCATAGATAAACCACTCAAGATGAAGAACAGAAAGAATATAATTTCCGAATATTTACATTTACTTAAAAAAGAAAAATGTATCGAATAATTTTCTTTATTATTGCTATGAATTTCTTGAGTTATTTTTTAAATTCTTTTAGAAATCAAATAAATAAACAATTATCTATTTATTTGATCAGTTAAAGTCCGTGTCGACATAATCATTTAGAAGAAAATCTTCTCCGATTTCAAGAATATATGTTGATGTGAGTGAAACGAGTCGAAAACATACACCCTGTCACTCTTTATAATCTAAACTTTCTTTTTAAAATTATGTTACATTGATTAATTGCTTTGAATGAGATTTATTCAACCATATGATGAAATATCATGCACCATGCATATCACAATATTCATCATCATCGGCAGGATTTTTGTCTTTTTACATTTATGAATAAAACTACTAGCAGAGAGACGATTAAGTTTTGTTTTTCTTTCTTTTCTTCTATCAAGTAAAAGAATAAGACTCGTATAATCACACATCTTCTTATATTGTTTGTTCGTTACTTTTTTCCCATAGGTAAGTATTAAGGATGATAGTGTCTAATAATTTCTATCAAGTTTTAATAAGAATTAAGATACGTACAAAAGTAAAATTCAGATAGATGTATGCCTTATCAAACAAAAAGTATAATGGGGAAAATGGGTAAAATTATAATCCTATTTATCGAGGCGACAGATATTTGCATATTGCATGCTAATAGAGAAAATGCTCTTATTGAAATTAACAAATATTCAAGTAGAAAAGGATGAATTATTATATTGAGTAAAAGAAGTGTTTTTAATGATATCGTTAGAGGTTTATTATCTCCTAAGTGCAGCTTATCAGACTGTAAAGAACAGAAGCTCTTCATCCAAACTAAGAATTATTGAGTGTAAACCAAAGCTGTAATAATTTATTCCCTTTGCTGCTTTCTATTCCAGATATAACCATTTACTAGATTTTTGTTTCATAATAGAGAGTATAATCAATAGGTTCATTTCAACTTTAACATATTTTTGTCAGATAACAGATTTCCAATCAATAGTGAGTTTGACATATAAATCTATAATCTCATTTTAAGGTCAACAAATCTTTCTATGAATAAACATAGTTTGGAAGGAAAGTAAGAAGAAAACTAATCATCTTAGATTTTCTTTACCATTCATAGTCTTTATTGAACAATATAAATCTCATTTCTTTCAATGATATGACTCTCTCGATAATTGAATTCTAATTCTGTCCGAATAAACTTTGAGTTCAAAACTTGCAGTTATTCGATGACATGCTAATATTTACTTCAAGTTATATTCTGCGTCATTCTACATTATCGAGTATTCACTTTTTTTTAATCGAATGAATCCCCGAGAAAACAACAATATTCCACAAATACAAACTGATTGAAAAATATTTTATATGGATTTATAGTTATTTCAATCTTGTAATGATGATATTTATTTGGATTCTCAACAATCAAATATAGAATCCCAGAAAACACGATTAAACTAAATAAGTCATCATTATAAGATAATATTGACAATAAAATAAACATAGCATTTCATTGATCTATATCTATGAAGTATCAGACGAAAGTGACATCGCAAATAACACATATCCCAAAGTACTTTTCTTCTGTTACTTATCTAATTTTGTAGTTAGCACAAACTAAACAAAATTTTTAATATGAGTATATTCGTGAGATGGGAGATAACATTATTGATATTAAATCAAAACTTTATCTATAAAAGAAAGCTACGTAGATCGATTCGACAATTTGAATGTAGAATAGATAATCTTTTGTTATAATTTAGAAAAGACGCCGCTTTACTTTTTTTTATTACAGATTCTGTAAATTATGACCAACATAACAATGAACAGTACCAACATCACAGTCACAGACGATCAAGCTGATTTGACTGCGCTCGTCAATCTTCTCAACAAAACTATTTCACAATATTTTTTAGGTTTTGTTATGATTCTTGGTAATCTTGGATCAATTTTCAATTGTATTGTGTTTTCACAACCAGCTTATGGCAAAAGTCCTTGTGCAATGTATTTTATTGCTTCAAGTGTTGCACAGTTTTTTACTTTTAACTTTGCTCTTCTCACTCGAATGCTTCAATATGGTTATGATGTTAATGCTATTAACGTTTATCTTTATTATTGTAAAATTCGGTTTTATTTATTCTATGTTTTTGTGGCTGTTCCTCGTTATTACATCATCATGGCCTCGATTGATCGTTACTTTGCTAGTTCTCGAAGTGCTCTTCGTCGACAGTACAGTTCACCAAAGATTGCTCTTCGTCTAATTATTGGTACCGTCGTCTTCTGGTGTATCATATATATTCAAATTATTATTTTCTATGAGATTAACAACAGCAGCTGTTCGTATCGACCAGGATCTTATGGAATATTTTTTAGTGTTTATATTGCAATTGATAGTGGAATGCTTCCACTATTACTGATGCTTATCTTTGGATTACTCACTGTCAGAAATATCCATCTAACAAAGAAACGAGTTGATGCAGCTCCGACAACTAATGCAGGTCAAGCTAAAAAAGATGGTAAAATGTCAAAGAAAGATGTTCAACTTCATAGAATGTTAGCAAATCAAATAATTCTTTTCATTATCCTGAATTTACCAAATCCAGTTTATCTTATTTATAGTTCAGTGACTATAAATGTAGCGAAATCACCATTTCGTAAAGCAACTGAAACATTCGTCAGTAATATGACATATGTTCTAATTTACTTTGGATTTTCGTTGACATTTGCTAACTTTTTTGTGTCATCGGATATGTTTCGACGCGAGTTTTTTCAAGTAATTCGAACAAAAATACTTCGTCAATCGCCGGCACCCATAACAACTGGAGGAGGAACAACAGTAAGAGCTGCTCGTCAAAATAATGGCGATAATAACAATTGACACAAGGAAAAAACAGAAGTATAATTTTTAGTGTTCATCATGTCTTTTTATCTGCTTTTTCGTGTAAGTAAGCAATGTATTCAGTAATAAATATGTATTTGTCCTTAGTAGATGAGACATGTTTTCATTCTATTCTAGCTGCATTAATTTCAATTAATCCACAGTCAACTATAAATAAAAATGTGTCTCTCCGAGGCTCACAGCTATGATATTAAAGTTTATTTTGTCTCCACCGATGGCATCATATCTTTTCAAATTAACGACACTTCAATCATATTAGGCTGCGCTTCGCCATCTCTGACAAACATAGCTCGAAATAAGTTCATTTTTAAAACAGTAATTCATCCCCACTTTTGAACTTCTAAATCTAATTTTTTAGCATATTTAATTGAGCCAATGAGATATTAACCTTATTCTCACTCAGTTAATTTGCTTTTCTTCAACTCGATGTTTGAAGAAAAAATGAACACTCTATTTGGAAAACTATTAAAAAAACACGTTTACGGTTTTTTCTGAAATCTCTTATTAACGATGATTATTTAACCATTTTTGAAAGACGAATAAAAATAGATAATTCGAATGAACCATTGCAACAGCGAGATTTGATCAAATTCTATCGAAATTTTGATAACCTGTGTATTTATACTGTTGTTTTCCGTATTAATGTGAAATCTCAAATCATTTTTTTAATTATTTCACATATCAATGGATTGATATATGCAGAATTTATTAGACAGAATAATAACCCCCTTCCAGAGAAGCACATGTGTGTGACGCTATCCTTAATCATCGCTCTTCTTCTCGTTCAAAGCATTTCCTCGCTCATTAAAAGAATGGAATATGTAAAACTACACATCTTCTAATGCAAAAGATTTTCTCTTTCGCTATTTCCTTTTTAAAAAAAATCATGTTCGAATCAAATTCAAGAACCATTCATATAGTTAAGGATGTGTGATATTATTGTAACGATTGTTAAGTAAAAAGAAGTATTTTTAATGATATTATTCGAGGTTTATTATTATCACAGACCGCATTACCATGATATAGAAAAGGAATGCTTTGCGTTGAAAGTAGAATCCAGTGAATGTCAGGAGAATCTATAACAACTCATTCTTCTAATATTTTCTTTCTGAATTATAAATATTTTATGAGATTTCTGATCTAGTACAGGCTATATTCGGTAAGATCATTTCAACTTTAACATTTTTTCCTCAGGTAACTTTCATCGAAACCTTTTAGGTGTGATTGAAGGTCACAGAATCTTTTCATAAATGCACTTTTACGTTGAAATGAAGTTATTTGATACATCTTGTAATAGATCAAAAACTTAGTAAAATGATCATAATTCGGAAAGAATATAACGAGAAAATGAATCATTTTAAGCTTTATCTATCATCAGTAGACTCTATTCTACAACATAAGTCTCATCTCAAGTGATCCTTATTACTCATCATTCCACGGATATGGCTTTCTCTATGATTAAAAGTTCAGTTCAGAACTTGTAGTAATTCTATGACTTTCTTATATTTATACCAAGTTATAATCTGTATCATTAAATATTGTTACGGATTCTGTTGTCTCAATTAAATGAATCCTCGAGAGATATTTACATAGATATAGAATCCAACAAATCATGATTAAACTCAATAAGTCATCGTTATAAGATAATATTGTCACTGAAATGAACACAACAATTCATCAGTCTGTCAATATGAAGTAGAGGTGTTTTTTCTCTATCTATGTAGTTCTATAACAAAACAAATTAAACGAGTGTTAATACGTGAGTATAGATAAGAATAGTTATCAAACTGTAATAAAATATAAAGTGCTGTTCGCTATCTATCAGTCATTCACGTATTGTTGAAGTGAGAAACATCTATATTTTATGTCATAATAATACTAAGAATAAATAATTAGAAAATACTACAGTAGTTTTACTAGTACATGTGTCACGTTAGAATATCAGTTTCGTCCCCAAAAAAAGAACTCAACTTTACATTCGTATTTTTATGTATAAGATTATGTTTTAATAAGCGAAACCACTATACAATCATCTGAAAGCAAAGACTGAAAGATAATTGATATCGTATATAGTAGCATTTTAATTCTTTTTTTGTATTACAGATTTTGTAAATCATGGTCAACATAACTATGAACAGTACCAGCATCACAGTCACAGATCCTCAGGCTGATTTAACTGCACTCGTTAATCTTCTAAACAAAACCATTTCGCAATATGGTTTAGGTCTTATTTGGCTCATTGGCAACCTCGGATCAATTTTCAATTGCATTGTGTTTTCTCAACCAGCTTATGGCAAAAGTCCTTGTGCAATGTATTTTATTGCTTCAAGTGTTGCACAGTTTTTTACTTTTAACTTTGCTCTTTTCACTCGAATGCTTCAATATGGTTATAGTGTCAATGCTCTTAACATTTATCTTTATTATTGTAAGTTTCGCTTCTATTTCTTTTATATTTTTGTTGCTGTCCCCCGTTATTACATCATCATGGCTTCGATTGATCGTTACTTTGCTAGTTCTCGTGATGCTCTTCGTCGACAGTACAGTTCACCAAAGATTGCTCTTCGTCTAATTATTGGCACTGTCATCTTCTGGTGTATCGTATATATTCAGGTTCTGGTTTTTTATGAGATTAACAACGGTAGCTGTTCATACCGACCAGGATCTTATGGAATCTTTTTTAGTGCTTATATTTCGATTGATAGTGGAGCTCTTCCTCTATTACTAATGCTTATCTTTGGATTACTCACTGTCAGAAATATCCATCTAACAAAGAAACGAGTTGATGCAGCTCCAACAACTAATGCAGGTCAAGCTAAAAAAGATGGTAAAATGTCGAAAAAAGATGTTCAACTTCATAGAATGTTGGCAAACCAAATAATTCTTTTTATTATTCTTAATCTACCAAATCCAATTTATCTTATTTATAGTTCAATTACTATAAATGTAGCGAAATCAACATTTCGTAAAGCAGCTGAAGCATTTGCGAGCAATATGACATATGTTCTTATTTATCTTGGATTTTCATTAACATTTACTAACTTTTTTATATCATCGGATATGTATCGACGCGAGTTTTTTCAAGTTATTCGAACAAAAATACTTCGTCAGCGTCCTGTAACCACAACAACTGGAGGAGGAACAACAGTAAGAGCTCTTCGTCCAAACGATGGAGACGATTAAAATGAATCAAATAAAAAACACAGAACTATGACTAGTAATATTTCACGTATTTTTTATGCTTTTTAATGTGCTTTTTGTATACTCAATTAATGTTTTCATCAATAAATGTTTGTCTGTCGTAAATACGAAGATCATTGAAATCTGATTGAATTTGAATTTTCACTTTGATAATAGTTTTTACTGGCAATATTTTATGGTTTATTATTAGTACGACAGAGAGATCTTTCGAAATATAATGTTTGATGATGACACTTTGCAGGATATCATTCCTTTTCTTGATGGACATGTAAATTATAAGTTTAGTTCTCTACAATAGTTTTATTATGAAATAAATCATTGCTCAAAGATAGGTGAACCGAAATATTTGCTATATTTTCTTTCTTCGATAAAGTTCGAATTAATTTGAATAATATTTTAGAATATATTGCACACCATCAAGGTATCAAATATTTAGACAATTGCCGTAAAGAATAGAATCGAATAAAGTTAGTGTTCCCAGAAATATATCGGCATACAGGAATGAGAAGGATTGGTAGTAACAAGTGAAGGAAGTTGGTTTTACTATTAAAAAGATAAACATCAATATTATATGATGTCTTTATTAACTCGCTTTAACTGTAAGGATGTGAGTGAGAGTTCCGAAGAGTGTAGATATGCTCTTTTAATTTTTTCTTATCATTGGCTAAACCTGAGGGTTCACAAGACATCATTGTTACAACGAATATTGAATGTATTGATTCATTTTGATATCTTCTATGTTATCGTCTATTTCCAGTACTTATTTTTTTGGACTCAATCAACCTTTGTTTGCACTGTTCGTCTAGTTATCTATATAAATCTTTGTTTTTCAAAGATAAAATTAGAAAATGAAAAACACAGCTAGTGTTCCTCATCGATACAAATAGTAATAATCATTATTTATTCTTTGTGATATTCACAGCTGGAATCCTCACCGCAAAGAAAACTAATGTTAGTTGGCAAATTTTTCTTTATAGGTAAGTGGTATAAATAAGAGTATCATGACTTTTATTGTTTTGATTAAATTTTGATCAGAGTAGAAATTTTTTAAGAACACGGAAATTCAATATTGTAACAATTTCGTATAGTTCAAAACAAAAATAAAATCATTCGAAGATTTTTTCCAATAAATATATACTAGTCGAAGATCGTAGAGTACGCGTCTGTATCATATTCGTGTCTAGCAATATTGTCTAGCGACAAACATACCAAAGAGGTATACATATTGAAGCTTTTTCCTATTAGTTTTATAGTATGACAGCACTGCACATACAAGTGAACAGTAAAAATCTTTCACGTTCTCAAAAGTACCCAGATCGTCCGATCAATAAACCTATTTAAATCATGCATACTATATCGTCGACGAAAATTTAATTTTTGATAGTTGATCGTGCATTGAACAATGTATTTTTAAGATATTATTTCGAGGAATAATATCGATGTATATGTGACCACTTATTATTTGTTGTTATGTTAATGTATACAATCACTGTACTGACACAGAATCGAAAAAATTTAGGCGGAATACACAAGTGCAGTGTTGTCATACTATACTACTAGTAGAAAATAGATTCATTATATATATATATCTTTGGTATATTTTGTCATCAGACAATATTTCTAGAAACAAATACAATACTTTAGAAAAAATGTTTTGACAACAACTTTTTATTGAATCAGCGTCAGAAGATAATTGTTTTATAGTTGAATAGTGTAGCTGATCCATGCAATTTTAGCGTCAGTCTCGGATCATCCCTTATAAGATCTGTGATTAGATCATAGTGATAGTTTTCCGAAATCTTTGACTAAATAAACAGATTTCTAATATTGAATTAAGATACAGAAATATCTATCATGATTACAATTGATAAAAAATACATGAATTAACTAATGACAGTCTGATTTATAGTTGTTCTATGGAGATCATTTTAACTGACTTTACAAAATCTAGCGCCTATATATTATCTGAGATTAGAGTCTGTATGCAACTGACCTTTGTTTTAGACAACTCGTAACTGATTGTGAGTGTTCTTCTAGTAAAAAAGAAAGTGCCCTTCTGAGAAATAATGTAAATTAACCGAAAGAAATTTATATACAACTTCATTTATTGTTTTTTTTTTGTTTTTGTTATTCAAATCCTCGAAGTCATTGGATGATAGAGTATAGATAATCAAAGAACTATAATAATGTTGCAATTATCTTTTATTCAGAATATTGTCAAAATATTTAACTCTGGAAACCGTTAGTTCAAATGAGATGATTGTATCAATATGGATGAATTGACTAAATTAATTTCAATTGTAAAGTGTAGACAAAAACAAAAATATTTTGTTGAATTAAAAATAGTTATTGCACTCAGAAAGGAAGCGCTTATGATGATGAAACTTTTTCCACATGATATTTATATCGTTGATTAGAGTCCACTGGCAGTAGATAAAATGCATAACGACTTATTCTCTTCTTGCCTTTTATTTCAAACTATACGCATTTTATTAGAAATGTCTATGATAAAGCCTTTTGATTTATATTCAGTATGTATTACTAAGTATGTAGTTTTTCGAAATGAATGAATTTTAGAGAAAAAAAAACAAGTGTATATTCTATAAATACTTACTGATTAAAAAAGTATTTATTTGGATTTATTGTTATTGCAATTTCTTTTAAGTTTTCCGTGGAATATTGAATTCCAACAAAAGGAGATTAAACTAAATAAGTTATCATTAAAACATAAAAATAAGACTCATATAACCTTTTAACTGCGTATTGATCAACATATATTAAAATATAAATGTTTTCTCAAAACATTCAGTCAATCCAAGAATATAGCGTGTGACATATCTCAAAGTAAATGTAACACTAATAAGCACACCATCTTAATGTGATTTTCTTTTCTTATTTGCATCACTTACTTCCGTCATCTATCTAATATTGAGACATTTTTATTTCGAGGAATAGTTCGAGAGTACATTTTGTGTAGAAGTGAATCGCGATGTCATCATATTTGATGAATAAAATTCCAAAAATGAAATTTCATATAAAGTAGAACCTTTTTTTTCTTTCTCTACAGATTCTGTGAATTATGGTCAACATAACAATGAACAGTACCAGCATCACAGCCACAGACCCTCAGGCTGATTTGACTGCACTCGTCAATCTTCTTAACAAAACTATTTCACAATATGGTTTAGGTCTTATCTGGTTCATCGGCAACCTCGGATCGATTTTTAATTGCATTGTGTTTTCTCAACCAGCTTATGGCAAAAGTCCTTGTGCCATGTATTTTATTGCTTCAAGTGTTGCACAGTTTTTTACTTTTAACTTTGCTCTTTTCACTCGAATGCTTCAATTTGGTTATAGTGTTAATGCTATTAACGTTTATCTTTATTATTGTAAATTTCGCTATTATTTCTTTTATATTTTTGTGGCTATTCCTCGTTATTACATCA
The DNA here is from genome assembly GCA_905250115.1 of Adineta steineri. Lineage (NCBI taxonomy): Eukaryota > Metazoa > Rotifera > Eurotatoria > Adinetida > Adinetidae > Adineta > Adineta steineri. The sequence continues at coordinate 284,657 of CAJNOI010000111.1, forward strand.
TTATGGCTTCGATTGATCGTTACTTTGCTAGTTCTCGAAATGCTCTTCGTCGACAATATAGTTCACCAAAGATTGCTCTTCGTCTAATTATTGGCACTGTCATCTTCTGGTGTATCGTATATATTCAGGTTCTGGTTTTTTATGAGATTAACAACGGTAGTTGTTCATACCGACCAGGATCTTATGGAATATTTTTTAGTGCTTATATTTCGATTGATAGTGGAGCTCTTCCACTATTGTTAATGCTTATCTTTGGATTACTCACTGTCAGAAATATCCATTTAACAAAGAAGCGAATTGATGCAGCTCCAACAACTAATGCAGGTCAAGCTAAAAAAGATGGTAAAATGTCAAAGAAAGATGTTCAACTTCATAGAATGTTAGCAAATCAAATAATTCTTTTTATTATTCTTAATCTACCAAATCCATGTTATCTTATTTATAGTTCAGTGACTATAAATGTAGCGAAATCAACATTTCGTAAAGCAACTGAAACATTTGTGAGCAATATGACATATGTTCTAATTTACTTTGGATTTTCATTGACATTTACCAACTTCTTTATATCATCGGATATGTATCGACGCGAGTTTTTTCAAGTTATTCGAACAAAAGTACTTCGTAGAGCTGCAACACCATCCGTAGCAACTGTACAAACAACGGTAGCAGTAACAACAATAAGGGGTCCTCGTCAAAATGACGGTGCTGATTAAAATTGACAAAATAACAAAATAGAACTATAACTTGTACTGCTTCTAGTATTTCTAATGCTTTTTAATCTGCTTTTATATGTCAACGCGATGTCTTTATAAATAAATATATGCCTATCTACACACACTTGAAACGTTTTTTTAATACCAAGGGAGCATTTATTACGGAGGGTTCTTCAAACAGATGAACTGACGAATTCTTTTCTCAATGGCTGTGTTTTTAATCGTATGCCGCATGTATAAGTTGAACTTAGCGGTTATCATACAGGTCTTTTTTTCATATATTTATTCTGTTGTCGTTCATATGATACTGTAAGAAAGGTTCTAGCTTAGAAGAAAGACAATAAATGAAGGATAATGCATCTCTATGTGGAGTATATTGTCTAATCTTTAGTACATTTCTATTGTGAAATATTTTTCGAAGGTTATAACTTTGTTGTCATACAAACTACCGTAGTCGATCACAACATCATTCTACAGATCATGTTTTACTGAATTGTTTTGTTAAAAAGACTAATTTTCAAACAAATTTAGAAAAATATACATTTCACAGATCAATGCATTTCTTTCAATATGGTTTATTTGATAATGTATTGAAACTAAGTGGTAGTCGTCTCTGTTTTATTAGACAGTATTCATCATCATCGGTGTTTCTGTCTTTTCACATTTATGAATGAAACCATTAGTAGAAAGATGATTACTTTTTGTTTGTTCCTCTTTTCATCAGTTCATCCAAAGAATATAACTCGTTTACCACTTTTTTTCTAAAGGTAAGCACTGAGGATGATAGAGTCTAAGAGTTTATATCAATTGATATCATTTAAAAACAATTTTTATTATCAGAAATTAGAATTTAATATGACTTCTTTGAATGAAAAATAGAGACTCTTCGTTATTGAAGGTAGATAAAACTTGTTTTCTTTGTTACTCTCTCTCTGAATTATTCAGTAATGCCATTTCAATTTGAAAGTATGTTCACGAAGATTTCTTGTGATCTTTATCACATAAGACAAATAAATTTATATCAAATTTCGACTTCAGAACTTGTAGTAATTCCATGACATTCATTCGTAGATATGATTTTGTGATCTATGTCATTATGTATTACAGAGTATTCACTATTTTAATTGAATGAATCCTAGAGAAAACACAACAATATCCTATCAATACAAATTAATTGAAAAATATGTCACATGAACTCGTAGTTTTTCAATCTTCTTTTGCGCACAATACATATATTAAATTGATAATTTCCCTGGATTCATCCCAATCAAATATAGAATCCAGCAAAATAATACTAAACTAAATAAGTCATCATTAAAAGATAATATTGAAAGTGGAATAAACATAATAATTCATTCAACTGATGAATATCACGTGTTATATATTTAAACGGAAATGCAAATGACGGTCGGTTAGATCATTATGTATCTCATACAAAATCTTTAACGATTGTATTATGATATACAGACGGGAACTAATTAATAATCGATGGGAGTGAAGAATGCAATATTTTATATTTATACTGTAACAAATCTTTTTTTCTCTACAGATTTTCTCACAAAATGTCCAACATAACGACAAATAGTACTGCTATCGTCACTGCTGACAATCAGGCTAATCTGATTGCACTCGTCAATCTTCTCAACAAAACTATTTCACAATATGGTTTAGGTCTTATCTGGCTCATTGGCAACCTCGGGTCAATTTTCAATTGTATTGTGTTTTCTCAACCAACTTATGGCAAAAGCCCGTGTGCCATGTATTTTCTTGCATCAAGTGTTGCACAGTTTTTTACTTTCAACTTTGCTCTTCTCACTCGAATGCTTCAATATGGTTATGGTATTACTGCTATTAACATTGATCTTTGGTTTTGTAAAGCGCGATTTTATTTCTTTTATCTTTTTGTTGCTGTCCCCCGTTATTACATCATTATGGCTTCGATTGACCGTTATTTCGCTAGTTCTCGCAGTGCCCGTCGTCGACAATAAAGTTCAACAAAAATTGCTGTTCGCCTAATTATTGGCAATATAATCTTGTGGTCTATCATATATATTCAGGTTCTTGTCTTCTACGACATTTCCAGTGGTAGCTGTTCATACGGTTCAGGAGCTTATGGAGTATTTTTTAGTATTTACATTTCAATTGATAGTGGAATTCTCCCTCTATTACTAATGCTTATCTTTGGATTACTCACTGTTAGAAATATCCATAAAACAAAAAAACGAGTTGATGCTGCTCCAACGACTGATACAGGTCGATCTAAAAAATCCGGTAAAATGTCAAAGAAAGATGTTCAACTTCATAGAATGTTGGCAAATCAAATAATTCTTTTTATTATACTCAATTTGCCAAATCCTTGTTATCTCGTATATCGATCATTAACCATAACATTAGTGAAATCACCATTTCGTAGAGCAACTGAAACATTTCTCAGTAATATGACATATGTTCTTATTTATCTTGGATTTTCATTAACATTTGCTAACTTTTTTATATCATCGGATATGTATCGACGTGAGTTTTTTCAAGTTATTCGAACAAAAGTACTTCGTCAAGCTCCAGCACCTACAACAACTAGAGGAGGAACAACAATAAGAGCTGTTCGTCAAAATGATGACGATGGTTAAAATGGAGAAAAAAAACAGAACTACGAATTGTAGTGTTTATCATGCCTTTTAATGTGCTTTTTGTATAATCACGCCATATATTTATTAATAAATTTTTATCATTCTATCACAGTATTTGATTCCATTGGTTTCAGAATAAATTCTTAACAGGGAATAGACTATTTACAGCTTAAATTTAATATAGATAATCATATTCACACTCTTCTATAAATGTTTGCTTACACAAAAAACATCAGTAGGAGAAAAATAGTAAGATAAAAATTGTAAAACTGTATGTTGTTTTCTTCTGATTGATTTGTATTGTTCTTTCGAAAGAGAATCTATTTTTTTTATCATAAATATTTTTGATGGAAATTAATCGTTGTTGATGTGTATTATAGTAAACATTCATCCAATTATTTTCAGTTCTATCAATATAATTTATATACGAATATTTTGTTGAATCATTATACAGACATAAATATATTTGATTTAATAAATTCATTTGTTTCTCTTCCTGCTGACGATCAATCCAATAATTCATAAATTGAACACCAAATTTAAAATTTCGATGTGGAAACGCAGTTTTGTTAACTGGAATTTCACTTAGATAACCATCCCAAGGATTGAATAACATAGAAATATTCCCATCAGCTAATGCTAATCGATGAATAACTAGTTCAAGACTATGATTATTTATTGATTGATTATAAAATAAATGTTTTCCTTTAAAATTATATGTTGGCAATGTTAAATTTTCAAGTAATAAATGTCGATGATCACCATTAAGATTGTCCAATCCTGAATGTTTATAAACAAAATTTAACCAATCTTGTTTATCGAAACTAATATTATTTGAAGTTGGTAATCCCTTCAAAAATAATAATATAGTTTTATTAAATTCTTTTAAGTCAATATCAAAATTAATTATTAAAATTTGTACATGAGTTTTGTTCACAAACATTTCCATAAATATATTTTTATTTAAATTTAATGTTCTATTATTAAATATCAATGATTGATATCGCTGTATTACGTATTTTGTTGCATTCGTATTCCATATAGATAAAAATGTTGTTACAACTGATGGAGGTTTAATTAGTCGAAATTTAAATTCTGTTACAATAACAAACAAACCTCCACCACCACCACGTAATGCCCAATATAATTCAGGTTCATGTGTTTCATTTATTGTCAATAATTCACCTATTAGAAATTAAAAAGACTTCAGAAGGTTTATGATTCTAAATACTCAATCTTTTCTCTTATATCTGGCAATCGTAACGTTAGAAATGAGATATATTTACCTTGATCATTAACGGCTGTCATTTCTATAATATTATCAGATAATAATCCATGTAATCGAGCAAGAAAACCAAAACCACCGCCAAGTGCATGACCAGCTAATCCTACCCATGGACAAGATCCACCATTAATCGTTAAGTTCCCATGTTGATATGCTGTATAATAGATTGGACCAAGTCTAGCACCAGCTCCAAATGTGCCAATTCTATCATATTGATCTATATTAATGTAATTAATTCGTTCCATATTAATTATAATATTGTTATACACTGAACCTAATCCATATCCTTCGTAACTATGACCTCCGCCTAATGCATTGACAATATAATTTAATTTTGTTGCACATTTGACTACATTTTGAACATCACTACTGTCTCTTGGATAAATAATAACAGCAGGCGAATGAGAAATTCGACCTCCCAAAATACTCGAGAGACTACTAACATTGAAATGAGTACATTGATATTGAAAACTATTTTGATTTTTTAAAGTATTACACGGATAAATAATACGTGTCGACAATGGCAATGATAATGAAAGACATTTATGTAATTTATTATTGTTTAGTTCTGAAATTCTGGAAGTAGAAAAGTGATCTGTTGTAGTAAATCTTATTTGAACAATATAAATTGATAAAATCAAGAATTGATTTGAATCAAATTTAATCATTTCGAAAAAGTAAAATGATAAACGCAACTGTCATCAATCGATATCTTTTTATCCCATTCAGGATGAACCATATCAATCCGTGATATTTTAATTTTTGACTGTATTATTATTTATGGTTCAGTTTATAGAGGAAGGCAGCTGCGAACCGTTCTAAGTCGAAAGACCTTGTTGCACTAGATTCATAATATATACAACTAATCTAAAACAAATATTAATAAACAGATTGGAATGTCATCGTGAAGAGTCTAGCTCAACAGCATGAGAGTTTATACAGAACTTGAACATAATGTCCTCGCAGAATTGAAACACAATCTGTACTACTTACCGCTGCATCGAGGCAATACTTGTTGAAAGTACACATCTTGTAAGAAAAATAAGGTTATTTATGATCTAATTTATGATCGAGACTAACAGTTGGTAGAGCATAGCATACAATAATGAGTTATTGAATATAAATATAAAAGAGTCAAAAGTAAAAACTAAATTTTATTCTTGCGTCCTTGCCTATTGTTTGATCATTAATCAATCGAGTAGAAAAATAGAAAAAGAGGTGTCGCACAACGACAGAAAGAATAGATTCATTTGCATATGAAACAAATTAGACAAAAAAGAAAAAAAGCATAAAATAAATTATATCAACACAGTACATCAACCGTGTATATCCTTATAAGTCTGTTTCAGTGCAAGGGACGAATAGAGAGAACGAGGGTGTGGGTGAAGATATCATATTTATATCTCATTCACACCTGCACCAACCACCCACAATTATACATTTTCTTTATTACAATTTGTAAAAAGATATATGGGAGTTTTGAATCTTTGCATTAATAAAATACCTGTCCAACAATGCAAAACTAAACCTGAGTCAAGATAATATCGTAAAAATGGCAATTATATTGATGTGATAAGAGCAGAGCATAGCTTTTTTATTTACTAATTGAAAAATTTATTTGAATACAAAAAAGATTATGGTTTAAATGACACATTGTTGTACCGTATATTAAGTTAAGAAAATAAAAGATATACAACTTCAAACCAATGATAGGTGAAATAAAAAAGAAAGATTTGAAATATGAGAAATAATGTTGTGATTGATGTTTGTTGAATCCGGACAAAATCAATTGAGTATTGCCGTGGTAAACTAGGCTGTCGCAGGAGGTAGTTGAATATTAAAATGACGTTCGATGGAATTTTCTAGGTCATCTATAGTTTTATGATTGATTAAAGGCACATCTGGATTTGCATTTTTTGCAACTTGCTGAAGTCGCTCAAACCATTCAGGCTCTTTTCGTACACCATAACCAACTAAGAAGCCATCCCAATGTTTAGAAGTCAAAATATTAACGATTTCAGCATCACTAGTTGGTGTGTTTGAGACGACATGTGATTCAGCATCGATGCCTCTACTACGAAGACGATCATTAACTCCACGAGCAGTACTTTCACTTACGCCAAATGTTAGAATACGTAAAGGAGATTTTTCACTCATTGAAATAAATGGCAATGACGGCAAAGAAAAAAAACGAACACAAATTTCTTTTTTCTTTCTTTATTTATACACAAAGACACACGTGAATGACAAGGCACTTATTTATGTGAAAGAAAAGTGCCTTGTCACTGTCTCGTTCACTATTAGAATATATTTGACGATGTGCTAAGAACAGGAATGAAAAAAATTGAAGTCAATGTCAGTGAATCATGTTTTTTTTTAACATATCAATTTTATTGATCCATAAGAGTTACCAATTATCAAACGCTACAGGAAGACAAGAAAAGAAATTTTATATAATTTATCATACCTCCAAAGACATATTAAAATAGTAAAAGAAAGAAAGAAATATCAGGCAATACAGTTTAAATGATTTTAACAACTACAAAAGAAGAATAAAAAAAGATTTTTTGAGATATTTAAAATTAACACATTAAGGCGGATCTATATATATATATATTTATAAATGAATCTTTTCATGTTAGAAGATGATTTTTTAAACTATTATTTTGATCTTGTTGCATATAGAAAAAAGAAAAAAACATTTCAATTCGTATGGTGTACTCTCTGTGTATGGCGATTCATAAAAAAGTTATTTTTTCTTTAACCTATAGAATTGTAGGGTGGGTGTGATCTTCTTCACACCTTAAAAATAAACGTAATACGATAGAATTGAAGTATCAAATGTTGATAAACAAATGAATTATTTTCAAATAAATCTGTCTATAGGATCGGAATTAAGAACAACTAACACAATAATTACTTATTAAAAAGCAAAGAGACTTGTCATAACTATAGAGATATTCTGCTCCATTATTTTTTTTGTCATGTAAATATAAAATTAGTAGTAACGATTTATTTTTTATCGAATCTCTAATAGTATTCGACGTTTCAAGGGTGTGAATAGGTATGAGACGAGCGTAACACTTACATCTACCTTCAATGGGTGGGAATATATGAGAATGAACTGAAATAGCTTGAGATAGAACTAGACTAATTCTCCTAACCAGAAGAGTTTCATGATCTTATATGGCTGATTTTCTTTGATCTGATAGCAGACATTTAACACTATGTATATAAATGGTTCATCCCTAACTCGGAACGACTTCGAATGCCCGAAGAAGATCTTCTTCCTTGCATCACCTTCATATACATAGAATAATAGCGAATGTTTCAGAAGATTATGTGGTATAGCCTTTGTTAGTGACGTCTTGAATGTTCTCTTCAAAGATTTATTATAACGAAATATACTCAGAAATGACTGACTTGATATAAAAATACAAAAAAAAACGAACACTTGTCATGTTAGTTCGAATGGTCGTTATAAAAGCATTTATCTACAAGCCATTTTCTTTTTCGAATTCAATTATTCCGGTATCTTGACAACGACTTTTCCCACATGCTTCTGTGAAAATAAGTATTCATATGCATCCGTAAAATCTTCAAATTCAAAGACCTTGTCAACAATAGGTTTAATCCTATGCATTTCAATGGCCGCGTTCATAGCATTAAATTGCTCTACGCTACCAATCAAAACTGAACGAACATTGGCGTTCTTCATTAATATTTGCATCGTAATGCCATTTCCAGTAGAGCTCGAAACGTCGGTTCCTGCAACAAATCCGATAATGCCAATTGAGCCACCGAAAGCAAGAGCTTCTAATGATTGTGGCAAAGTCTTTTCACCACCAACTTCCAAAATATGGTTAACTCCTCGACCTCCATGACTCAATTCCTTCGCTTTCTTGCCCCATTCTGGTGTTTCACGATAATTAATTGTGCAAACATTCTTTTCACCTAAATATTTCTTTACAGCAGCAATTTTCTCATTGGATGACGACGTTATAATGACCCTTGCGCCAGCGGCTATTGCAAATTGTGCACCAAAGAGAGCAACACCACCAGTGCCTTGTACGAGAACAGTTTGACCCGGTTCCAGTTTTCTATCTGCCAACCCATAAAGTGAATTCCATGCTGTCAGCGCTGCACACGGTAATGTTGCTGCTTCTTCATAAGAGAGGCAATGCGGAATCTTGACACAACTCACAGCTGGATAGACGCCATACTGACGTAGACAACCATCAATGGCACCACCAAGAGCTGATTTGAGACTCTCTTCTGCAAGTTGTCCACCTAAGTGATCGAGAATGAAGTTAGGTGAGACACGATCGCCAACTTTGAGAACTCTTACTCCTTCACCAACAGCTGTTACTTCACCTGCACCATCACTAACTGGTACAGTGTCTGGTTTCGTTGGCATTGAATACTCTCCTCGGCTAATGCACAAATCCCTGTAGTTGAGCGAAACAGCATGAAATTTGATTAGCACTTCACCTCGTCCTGGTTGAGATATTAAAGCAGATTTATCTAGTTGAAGTGAATCGAAGCCTGAGTTATCTGTCGATCTATATTCTTGATTGAACATTTTTATTTTGCGGTGAGCCATAAGTTACAAAAAACAATGATCTATAATATAGAAGTGAAAGAATACGCATGAACTGTTTATATCTACTTTCCTTATAACAAAAGACACTCCAGCAGTCTCACAAAATGATGAATAATACTCAGAATTTTCCTTCAAGCTTTTTTTTTTAAGTGAAATTACAAAACGATGAAGTTGTAGTTTTCTCACAGATGGACAAAAAATAATATTTAAAAAATCTGCATAGTTGTAGCTAATTATACTTACAATACAAACACAATATTCACTGATTATATGTTAATGTTTATAATCGAACACACGTGAGAACTGAAGAAAAAAACAAATACGAATGCGACGCATTTAGTAAAACACTGTTGTTTATACGAACGAAGTAAGCCAACAAAAAATAAGATATGACAGTACGTTTTATAAAAGATTAATATTTATACGAACGAAACGAACCAGCAGAAAAAAAGGTATCGCCATGCGTTTTATAAAAGATTAATGTTTGTATGAAAATAAAGAATAAGAAAAAAACAAGGGTTGACGTTACATTTTATTGAAGGTTGATATGTATACTAAGAGAACGGAGAAGCAAAAAATAAAATGTGATGACAGTAGTGTCTAAGAACTGATTCTCAATTCTCTTTACATAGTTTGTTATAAAATAGTGCCGTGAATAAGGTATTATTTTGACGTTGGGAACCAGATAGTTATGAGAGAAACAAGTAGAAATTCCTTTCTTTTCAGTCCTTGAATGCTCCTCGTGAAGTTTTACAACTTTCTTTTTAGATTATAAATAGATATCCGTTTTGATATGTTTCTATATATTTTTTTTTCGGATTTCTTGACAAAACCGTACTTATTGCAAACTTCAGACATGCGTATGACAACTAAGTAGTTCTTTTCTTCAAAGAATTTACATTGTTAAAAAAGTGTAAAAAGAAATTGATTCCTTAGGAACACTGGTGATAAGCGTAATAGTATATATTAGTTTTGTTTACAAAAATCCATCGGGACATATTGGTATCGTGCAGATCTGCAACTTCAATTAGATAGATCTTTCTTGGCAATAACGATAGTCAATAATTTTGAGGAAACGTTATTCTAATTTCGAAGAGATATATTGAATAATTCATAGATAAGTTTCATATTTGTTAATGTCATGCCAATATATATTGAGGTGATCATCTTCATAGGCTCGCTTGAAGGTTGTGTGGATGTGAATTTCGAGTGATTCGATACCCGCATCAACATCCAAACCCACGCTCTTAAGAAGCTATATAGACTTTTTCCAGTGAATTCCTACCAACTATCTGCGTTTTCCACCGGAATTATCTTTAGTAAGATGCTAAATTTAATTACTTTGTTTAGTTTTCATGTCACAATGCTCTTGAAAGAATTTAAAGAAATGCTATTTATATAATTATGTTTTTAGTTAGGAATTTAAACTAGTAAAAAAAGAGTAAATATTTATATTAGAATTCAATTATTAATTCTTAATTAAAAGAAAAAATTCGAATTACGAACAAATCGTTTTGTACATTATTTAAAAAAAATAAGAGAAAATGTTTTTATTCTGAATTGATATCATTCTTTTGTTTGTTTGTATAAGTTATCATCATCAGAACGATTTTGATCCTGATTATTTACTGACTATGATTAGAAAAAAGATCGTTTTTCAAAATATTTTATTCTCTTATATGTTTACCACTAAATCTTGATTACTGGAAATAATATCATTGTACTTTGAAGCAAATATTTCATATTTCTGTACTTCATTATCATTAACAGAACGTCGTGCCAACTTCATCGCTTCTTCAAAATGACGTCGACAAATCATGAGCTGACTTTTGTTTTCTATTGATTCATATAAAGCTAATTTTCCTGCACGTTGACATATTTTAGATAAATCAGCACCACTAAAACCATTAGTTACTCCGGCCAAGAAATTCATATCAAAACCTTTATCTACAGGTGATTTAATCAATAATGTTTTCAAAATATCCATTCGAGAATGTTCATCTGGTAATGGAACATAAATTAACTGTTCGAAACGACCTAAACATATAAATTGAAATCCTTCGGATCTTAATTCATCATTTATCACTTATTTGTTTACCTGATTGAAAAAAACTTGTATCGATCATATCTGGTTGATTTGATGCAACAATAATAAAAACATTCGTGTTTTCAGTCATCTTATCCATTTCAGTTAACATTTCATTGACAAATCGATCGGTATTATAATTATAATCACCACGAGCTTTGACTATAACAGAAAACAAACAAGTTGATTTGTTATTACTCATCTATTCATATTCTGTCTCTTACAAATTGAATCGAATTCATCAAAGAAGAGTACACATGGTGCTAATTCACAAGCTCTAACAAATATGTCATAAACATTGATTTCTGATTGATTAGATGACATAGTTAATAACTGAGAACCTTTAATCGAAATTAGTTTCATTTGACAATGATTAGCAATAGCTTTTACTAATGATGTTTTACCTACAATAGAATATATATTCATAGAAAAGAAATTAATTAATATCGAAAAAGATAAACTTACCACAACCTGATGGTCCATAAAGAAGAATAGCACGTGATGGTAACATACCCAATTCAAGAAACTTTTCTGGATATTCTAATGGATATTTAACAAGTCGTTCTAATTGACGTTTAATATTTGTTAAACCAACGACATCATTCCAGGTGGTTGTTGGAACTGTAATAAAACTTTTACGTAATGCTGATGGGTATGATTGGCAAAGTGCAAATCGAAAATTCTCTTGTGTAACAATCAATGAATCAAGAATTTCAGCATCAATTGTATTATCTTCTAAATCGATAACATCTAATTTTTCTCGAATTTGTTGTAAAGCAGCTTTTGAACACATTGATGCTATATCAGCACCAACATAACCATGTGTTTCATTAGCAATTTGTGCAAGATCAATATTATCAGCTAATTTCATACGTTTTGTATGAATACAAAGAAGTTCTAAACGACCAACAACATCAGGTATGCCAATATAAATTTCATGATCAAAACGACGAAGTGCTGGATCAATTGAATATGGTCGATTTGTTGCAGCCATAATAATAACATGTGAACGTTGTATAAGACCATCCATTAATGTTAATAATTGTGATACAATACGACGTTCAACTTCATCATTAGTTCTTTCACGTTTTGGTGCAATGGCATCGAGTTTATTAATGAAAATAATAGCTGGAGAATTCTATAAATGAAATATCATTGAATAATTTTTATTAGTTAAAAAGACTATTATCTATTTACTTTTTCAGCTTCTTCAAAAACTTTTCGTAACGTGGACTCGGATTCACCAGCGAGTTTGGACATAATATCTGGTCCATTAATTAAAAAGAAAAATGCACCGATCTCATTAGCTACTGCACGAGCAATTAATGTTTTTCCTGAAATATACAAGTTATTTTTGTTTTTCATTTATTTTAAATAAAAATTAATCATACCTGCGCCCGATGGTCCATATAAAAGAATACCTCGTGGCGGTTTAAAACCGATCGCTTGAAATAACTGTGGGTATCTTAATGGCAATTCAACAATTTCTTTAATTTGAGCTAATTGCTTTCTCAAACCGCCGATATCATCATAGCCAATTTCATTTAATGATACTTCTTCTTTTTCACGTTTAATTGGATCACCTTTATAACGTATAACGGTGTCAGGTGCAACAATACAATATGGACTTGGATCAGTTTTGATAACTTTAAATTCAACAGGATGTATACCTGCACGCACAATAAAAGTATCGCCTTCACGTACTGGTCGATAAGCTTCAAGGAAATATGATTTTAAATAAACTTTGAATAAATTGTCAGTTATTCCTTGTATCGTATCATCAATAGGCAAAACATCTATACGTCTACCATATTGAATATCTTGACAACCTTCAATTGAAATAACATCACCAGAACGTACACGTAAATTACTTTTTACAACACGATTCATTCGAATACGGTCATTTGGACATCCATCATCTACGCGAACAATACAAAAAGTTTCGCGACGTTTTTTACCTTTAAGTAAAACAATAACACCACGAAGTAATTTTAATTCATCCAGTTTACTCTGTGATAACGCCACTACGCTGTTATCATCATTAACAGCATCATCAACAATTAATCGATTAGGACGTTCTTTACAATTTAATATCTTCGTTTGATACTTATCCCATTCAATTGAATCAACAGTTCTAGACATTCGATGTCTATTTATTGGAAAAGAATTTTATATTAAATCTAGAAACAGAGAATGGATAAGAAAACCAACAATGATAAGTTGATTCTCGTAGAAAGGTTTCAGAAGAATTGACTGAACGATTCGAGAATGTAACGTAAAAAGATTCGCTTTTTCAGATCCATTACGTGTTAAATTTTTTTTTCGAGTTTGTTTATCTGCGTCACATACTCATTATACCCACACCTTCAAGATGAAAAAAACATTTATGGGCATAGATACAGAATAAAAAGGGATGGAATAAAATAAATGAATGTAGATACAACATAAAAAGGGATAGAATGAAATAAAATGTATAAGATAAAAAGAGATGGAATAAAATACATGAATGTGGATACGAAATAAAAAGGAATGGAATGAAATGTATGAGATAAAAAAGAATGGAATAAAGTATATGAATGTAGAGATGAAATAAGAAGGTATGGAATGAAATATATACATATATATATATATTTCGTCGGTCAGATTCAATTTCAGTTCAATTTAAAAATGAAGTAGGATAGATTGAAATATGTAAAAGTCAAGGTGTTATGTAGTCGTAAGCAAGAGAGTGCAATACGAAGTGGATCCATCTTTGTTTCTAAAAGTTTTGAGAATTAATTCTATCACAATATCCGTGCATCTATTTTTACAAAAATAGATGTGGTAATGAACACACATGATTTATAGATGTTTTCGTTCTCTCTTCTCTTCTTTTCTTTTATGTTGGATGGATGTGAGAGGGAACAGAAAAGGTAGTCACCCACACGCTTTTTGTACATTGGAAATATCATTTGTATTAAAAGAAATACTGACGGAAACTCTTTCACTATCGATAAAGATATAGATATTTGAATAGAATAATTAAATATTTTTTGTTATTATGTTAGTTTATTAAATAATATCAATGAGATGAAACAATTTTGTAAAATACTTTCAAATATTGAATAATTTAAACGTACAATCAATGAACAAAATTCTTTAGTAATTTTATTACAACATTTATCAAAATGAACTCAACTAATATATTTTTCCATTCATAATATCTATCAATGACATATTTTAGCTCAAAAAAGAAGTACAAAAGCAGGACATCAATGTTATCATGGATTTTGATAATAGAAACTATGTAGAGTTTTTAATTTATATAATGAGAGACATGCATTAATTATTTTAACCGTACGCAGTGGTTGTCAAGACATTTCTCATTGTTGTTGCTCCTTCGGTTTCTGTATTTCGTGGAGGTCGACGAAGTATCTTTGTTTGCATAAGAGATAGAAATTCTCGTCGGAACATCTTTGATGATACCGCAAAATTAGCAAATGTCAATGCGAAGCCAAGATAAAGAGGAACATATGTCATATTATTGATGAATGCTTCAATTGTAAGACGAAGTGATGATCTTTGAATATTTATAGTGAATGATCGATAAAGAAGATAACATGGATTCGGTATATTCAGAAATAAGAAAAGAATAATTTGATTTGCTAACATCTTTTGTAATTGAACATCTTTCTTTGAAATTTTACTAGTTAGAATAGATTTACCATCAGGATTCGTTGTGGTCGGTTCAATACGTTTACCGGTTTGATGAACATTTCTAACGGTTAATAGACCGAAAAGAAGCATTAAGAATATAGGAAGAATTCCACTATCAATTGAAATATAGATACTAAAAAATATTCCGTACCCTCCTAATTGAGGTTGACAACTATTATTGATAATCTGATAGAAAATCATTACTTGGATATATATAAGACTCCAGAGAATTGCATTACCAATAATAACACGTAGAGCAATCTTTGGTGAACTCCACTGACGTCGAAGAGCATTTCGAGAACTAGCGAAGTATCGATCAATTGAAGCCATAATGATATTATAACGAGAATTGGCAATCATAACAAAGAATAGATAGAAACGTATCTTACAAAACAAGAGACTAGTGTTGATAGTTTGAACATTATACCCGTATTGTAGCATTCGATAAAGTAAAGCAAAATTGAAAGCTAATAATTGCGAAAAACTTGAAGCGATGAAATACATGGCACATGAACTCTTACGAAATGTAGGTTGATGAAAAACCAAGCAGGTTAAAACTGACCCAATGTTGCCAACTAACCAGATAATACCTAAACCATATCGTGAAATAAGCATGTTGACATTATTAATCAGATTAATCAAATCAACGTCGTTACTGTCAGCGGTGATATTGGTGCTGTTCATCGCTGTGTGGAGATGTACCGATAATTTTTCACGTGTATCCTATTCCGTTAGTACTTTCGTTCAGTTATGTTTTTCTTCTTATCAAACTTTGTTTGGATGATTTCAATAAGATAGTTAACGCGTTATATGTCAGAATCAAATATTATTCTAGAAAAACATTTGTATATATCATAGATAAAAGTTGATTGAAAAACATTTCTATGAATTATTATTAATCTTATCCTCACGGAACACTTACATAGTTAAATTAAAATAACTAAGAAGTCGTCTCGGTTTGTTTTGAGATATTCTGTATCTATGATATTATAATTGTTATTTCTCAAGATTCTTTTAATCATAAAATCGAATACTTAATACTATCTGAAAACATAGAATAAAACTCACTGTGATTACAAAGATAGCTTTGAACTGTCCTGAGTACTATGGAAATAGTACATTTAATGAATATCTCTTAATTTTCAAATATATAGAATTAAACAATATTACCTAAGTTACATGTTGAAATATCATGTATTTGACGATCAAAATCATAATTAGAATGTTCTATTCTTCTTCTTCTACTGTTTATAAGAAAAAATGATAAATGAAGGTTATTAGAGCATACGTGCTTTTACTTAATGATTCAAATTCGAATGTATTATGAGGAGGAAGAAAAAATAAAAACTATATGACAGGAAATGGAATACACGATATTTAATTGTCCCTAGGTAAGTGACTGTGTCTTGGATGTCAGAGAAAAGGAATACTGATGAGATGAAAACTGTTCCAGAACGGTGATTAAATTCCATGTGACATGACAAAAAGTCAGCTTGAGGATAGGTATATGTGAGACTATAGGTTAAAGATAATTGCAACACTCTCAGTTTTGTCTTCGTTGTTATTATAGAAGTGTTCGTCAATATAATACCGAATTATTTACTTTTGCTTTGGAAACATCATTAACCAATGATAATGGATAAATATATGAGAAATATTGAGGACTGTTAGATAGAAAAGCAATGCTTATTCATCTATCGAGAAATTAAGCAATGATGAATGTATAAAAGAAATCACGTATGTAAAACACTGATTCCTGTAAACAAGTTGTTGTTCTTTTGTTTTAAATAATAGTCTAGATTTTTCCTCAAAGATTTGAAGAGAAATAAAATGCTTTCATCGTGTCTTTTTTATTTAGTTTCAAGAGTTAGATCAATATTTATTGAATATGTGATCAACATCTTGAGGGTGTGGGTGTGGGCGTGCGGTTTTATTCGACACCCATTCACACCCATCTTTTAAAAACATATCAATGGTATAAGATGTTCTAGACAATATATGTCATTGTTATGATCTATTTTTAAATAGAGACCATCTACTAGTTAAATAATACTGCCAATTCTTGGATTGAGTCTACTAAATTGACAATATAATCCAGCCAACAAAGATTCAATTACAATTCGATTATTGTTCAACATTTTTTAGATTATCTAAAGCGCGAAAAAAAGACAGAACAAACGTTTAATTTCTACTGTCTTAAATTGTTGTTGTTTTTAATACGAAAGAAGTAACATTTTGTATGTATTGAATAAGTTTTAATCCGACATAAAACGAAAAAAAAACATGACATATATAAATACACCATCTAAATGCCATTTTCTTAGCTGGGCGTATATCACCATATTATAAGTTTTGGTAGATACGTAGTCTTTCTTCAGGTTTGGACAAAAATGAATTCTTTTTTTCAATAGGAAAGAAAACTGATTTGTTCCAGATAGTTGTGTTTCTCAAGAAATAGAAATGATTCCAGAGACATCTGTCGTTGATCGTGTAACGCATTAGAGAAATATCTGATATAATATCAAAATAAGGATGCATTGGAAGAATACAAGATAAATAAAAGAAAGAAAAAATGCATACATCTATTGTACCCATCATTCACTTGTATGCAATGGAAGTAGGATGTGTATAAAACGATATTTTTTCTCTTATTAAATAAAATATAAATTATAATAATTAAAATAACTTTTTTTGTAAAATAGATTTTTTCATAACGACAATATAACTACAATTAAGTATTGAGGTTGGCTTCGTGAAACACATGTTACGATATTGATGTACTTAAAGAGAAGTTTGGAAACTCATTAGTTTAACAGTTAATACGTACAATATTTCTAATTTTTTCTGAGAACTTGCTAATCTATTATCTGACAAGTTTGAATTGTGATCTTGAAAATTATCCACAAAATACGTTTCATGAGATCAATCTCAATACTTAATAGTAGTATTTATTTACATTACCAATATGAAAAAAATATTTTAAAAAATCAGCCGGTTTAATTAAAGTAAAGTAGAGTTAATTAAATTTTTTTATCGGAATATTATTATGTGATATCCTGTGAACAATATTTATGATAAAAAATCATTTTCAATTTCAAAAAGATTAGTTTATATTTTTTTCGCATTATACAACAAAATACATTTCTAAAAATATACTGACAGTGCTCGTACTTTTGTTTCTATTCATACTTCGAGTACGGCAAATGAATAATTTATCGATTATAACTGCCGACGAAGAAAATACAAATGGAAGAGAAAGAAAAAAAAATGCCTTGTCGCTAGCAATTATAAGAAGCACTGCCAGAGAATGACGATGCAAAAAAAAAGTATATAAATAGTAGTGTAAAGTAAAAAAAAAGTATTATTGTTTATACTGCCATTTAGAAAATTTCGTACCGACTTCAACTTTATATTTTGAATATATCATACTTGACTATTAACAATGACTTCCAAGCAGTAAGTATACATATATATATTATTCTAAAATAAAAACTTCGAGAGAGAAATACAAACAAGATTCATAAAATTGAATATTAAAAATGATTTTGTTTTCTTCTTTTTATTATTTATTATATCTAATTCTGTGTTAGAGCTGCTGCTAATACACCATCACCTATTTCAATTGCTGCAAAAGGGTATGCTGTTGATAGTGAATCTACTCCATTTAAATTATTTAATTTCGAACGACGTATGCCTGCAGCTGATGATGTCGTTATTCGTATTCATTATTGTGGTATTTGTCATTCGGATATTCATCAAGTATACAATGAGTGGCACAGTTCAAAATATCCTATGGTACCAGGTCATGAAATCACTGGCGTTGTTGAACAAGTTGGTTCAAGTGTCAAAGGTTTTCGTGTAGGTGATCATGCTGGTGTTGGTTGTATGGTTGATTCATGTCGCAAATGTGCAACTTGTAATTATCTTCTATTCTAACAAGTATTGTTTTTTTTTCTAAGTTTAAACTATTTAGGTAAAAAGGACATTGAACAAGTTTGTGGTGACTTATGTTTAACATATAATAGTACTGAACTTGATAAAGTAACACCAACATATGGAGGTAAATATTATTTGATGAATATTATAATCATTTCTATTCTATTATTTATAGGTTATTCCAATCTGATTACTGTTAAAGAACATTTTGTTTGCAAAATTCCTAAAAATTTACCATTAGATGCAGCAGCACCATTACTCTGTGCTGGTATTACAACTTATTCTCCATTACGACGTTACAAAGTCGATAAACATACACAATTAGGGTATTTATTTAATATTATTTTTAATTATATCAGATGTTAATTTCATATTTTTTAGTATTGTTGGTCTTGGTGGTTTGGGTCATATAGGAGTTAAACTTGGAGCAGCTATGGGTGCTCATGTTACCGTCATCTCAACTTCTGAAT
Organism: Adineta steineri; assembly: GCA_905250115.1. Classification (NCBI taxonomy): domain Eukaryota; kingdom Metazoa; phylum Rotifera; class Eurotatoria; order Adinetida; family Adinetidae; genus Adineta; species Adineta steineri. The sequence continues at coordinate 304,073 of CAJNOI010000111.1, forward strand.
CGAAACGCGATGATGCAATGAAACTTGGCGCTAAAGTATTTATTGTTTCAAAAGATGATGAACAAATGAAAACAGTTGCAAATTCATTAGATTTGATTATTGATACAGTATCAGCACCACATGATGTTGGTCCTTTACTTAATTTGTTAAAATTTGAAGGAGTCTATTGTGTGTATGTATTATTTATTGTATATTATACATGTGAAATAATTTATTTCATATTTAGCGTTGGAGCACCAACAAAACCTCTTGAAGTTGGAGCATTCACTCTTCTAATGAAACGACCGACAATTACTGGTAGTGGAATTGGTGGAATGAAAGAAACTCAAGAAATGCTTGATTTTTGTGGTAAACATAATATTACATGTGATATTGAAAAGATTGATGCAACACCAGAAACAATTAAAGCAGCTTATGATCGAACAGTCAAAGCAGATGTTAAATATCGTTTTGTTCTTGATATTTTAAATGCATTTAAATAATTATTTATTTTCAACTGTACCTGATAAAAATAACTTTCATATAATTAGTTTTATATAAATAAATGATACTCAATTATTTCTAAATAAAATTTCAAAGGATTATATTGAACTGATGATTATGTTATTAGTATCTAAAAGTTACAATCAATAATATTTGTTTAGAAGTCAATTTCTTGTTCAGTTTTGCATAAAATCCAACTTGATCGTTCGCTACATTTTTTCCACCATGTAGCAAAATTAGCCTTCGATAATAAAAGATCTTTATGGCCAGCTCTAATTAAATTTTCTGTATATGGTAAATAACTAATATCAGCTATTGTAAATTGATTTCCAGCAAAATATTCATTCGTTGCCAAATGATTATCAAGAATTGATAGGATACTTTCTAATTTCTTCTTTTTTTCTTCCACTAGTTTTTCATCAACTTCACCTAAATGTTTCATCTTTGGCTTCCATAATGTTTCCCAAACGAGAGGAGTAGCTTCACGATTGAAATGTTCAGATTCAACATTTAGCCATTGCTCCATTTGACCATAGCTTTTGCTATCTTCAGGTTGTACTTTTGCACCTGAATATTATAGAGAAAAATAATTAAATAATACTTTTTATTCTAAGATCTATTTGAATTCAAGTAATAAAAAGTCAATTAACATAAAACTTTACCTTCAGATGGATATTTTTTTACTAAATATCGAATAATTGCTCTTGATTCAAATATTTTTGCTCCATCAATATCTTCAAGTAGAGGAATTTGACCAAATGGTTGAAGAGCAAGATAAGCCGGTTGTTTATGTTCACCCTTGCTCAAATCAATAGGAATAATTTCATACGGTAAACTCATTTCTTCTAATACACATCGAACTCGTCGAGTACATGTAGACATTTTCATTCCATATAATTTAATTACTGATTTTTTATCACCCATTCAATGTGTTTTTAAGAAAAAAAATCAAATGAGAGCTAAGAAGAAAACGTTATGACAAACGTAAAAAAAAAAGAAATAACTGAAGAGAAAAACATCGACGATGCTTATGAGAAAAATTGCCTTGTCATATGAAACATGTGACAGAACGAGAGAAAATTTGTCGTTCTCACATGTTATTGCTCCGTTCTTGTTTACATGAGAGAAAAAAGAAAAGCATATAATTAAACGTCGTCTGGGTGGATGTGGACGTGCAGATATCTAAATACAGTTAATAAGCTCTAATAAATCCTCAATAACAAAAAATCTTGCAGAAAACAAACTAAAAAAATCTGTAGAGCCCCTCATAAAATAGTAAGTAGTAACAAAAAATTATTATTGCAAAAAGCTGGAATATGGGTGTGAGTGTCTACCATTTCTATGTAATCTCACGTCCACACCAACACCCACGCAATGTTCCTTATTTATTTCGAATTCTTTCTTCAAACAAAAAGATTAATATGTTATATTTACGTGATAACGAGACATTTTTGATAAATGAATTACTCTTTGTTGATATAAAAAGAAAAGAAAAAGAGCTTAGATGTTTTATTTTACTTCAAAGATGACTTCAGCTACGATGCATTTACTTATACTCACAATAGCACTGTTCATTTTTTCATCAAATACTTCAATAGCCGAACAACGTTTTCCGACATTATGGTTTGAAGCACCTTCGTCGATTGCTGGTTATCCTTTAAGTGGCAATTGTTCGTCATCACAAACAATAAATAATTCTGACTGTCGAATAATTGATCCTTGGTTGTATTTAGATAGACTTGGTTTGTACAAGATTTTGATTAATGCAACAACACCTTATATGGACAGATTTTGTTCCGTACAACCATTACAAGAATGCAATATTCTCTTTGGTCTCGCTGCAAATTTTGGTTGGCAATTTGATTCAAATCGATTATTTTCAAATGGAACAAAGAATATTTCAGTTAATAGTTGGTGGGCATCGTTTAACTATTATTTATCAGTTATTCCTTTTCTTGCTGCTGTCGATACAGGAGTTATTCGTTCTGGTGCATTTCAAATTGTTCAACGTGATATTTTTTGTTCAAATTCTGATGAATGTTTAAAGCAAATACCGAGTGCTATGATTCATTGGCGCAACTACTTTCTCAATCTTTTACAATCGAGAAGCTGCTCTGGTGTCACAGCAAAAGATGGTGGGCTGATTGATGAGTGTTATTTAGGCCCAATGTGGTTAGCACATAATGCTTCTGTTGCAAATGCTCTTCCAATCATTAAAACAAAATTATCTTTATTACCATCATATAATGAGCAACATTTTAGTTTAGCTTGGAGTAATGTCCTTTATTACATTGCTATTGCACGAAAAAATTCAAATTTAATAGAGACGAATATTTATCAAGATAAATATCTTCCTGGACGAATGTTAACCGATAAAGATAATCCACCATATTGTCCAGATCTATCTAAATCAGTTAATCTAGCTTTGGAACTTTTGCATGACATTCCACTAGAATTCTATTCTGAATTCATGGATTATTGGTACGGGGCATCAACTTGTTATGAATCAGGAATATATGCACAAATAGCCTTAGAAATAGCACCACTGTCCAGAACCTTAGCAGCGGCATATTATGAAATTGCTCAGCTTACAGTACTTGTATGCTGAGAGGATGACAATTGATTTTCAATTATTGAAATTTTTCTAAATAAATAAATAAACGAGCTCTCTATTACTATCAGCTTGAATGAAACTAACATAGATGTTTCGCTATGTAGGTGTGTGCAACGGTTAGGATTTCACCCATACCCTAGTACAGTTTTATATTTGTGTTTCTACTTTATATATAACTTCTCAAACATGGAGGTACCCATAAAAAGAATGCCTTTTATCAATAGAAAAAGAGATAGATAACATTTTCTCGCAGAGATATCATCCATGTGACTAGAGGTAAGAAATTTTATCTTTATTTTCTCAAGTCGCGTAAAGTATTTTATTTCACCATTATTTGGTAAAATAAGTAGATCAACTTTACTTTATCTAACTAAGTAAAATAGATCAATTTTACGTGGTAAAGCAAAGTTGATCTACTTTACTTTGAAGATTTTACACGTCCCAAGTATTAAAACTTTCGTTGAGTTTATCATACCCCTCTCTCATCATTCATTCCCATGTACACTGTACAACATAAGTGAGACAAATAAGTGTTCATTGTAATTCGGATACCTACACCCATCCTCGTTCAGATTTTATTTTGGAAATAAGAAAGAAAAATCCGTTGAAAGAGATACAGAGTTTGAGTTACTGAATATGTCATTCGAAGAGAGACACTCACATATATTCCCAATAAGTCATATCTAGTGGTAGATTTTCTAATGAATGTATTGTCCTTTGCTCTATCACTATAATTCTTATAAGCTATTGCAAATTGAATGTGATCTATATTTCAAACATCTTTGTTCTTTCTTCTACCGTCGCACGGGTAAAATACAACGTTGCAAAACGAAATGCGTTTTCGACGGACATGTACATTTAGAATATAGTTGACCGTTACAGACAAATTCTCTACCATATACGTCCGTGATCACAATAGATTTAGTTCAATAAAGTTCATTTTCATAGGTATATG
>CAJNOI010000111.1:308224-319467 GCA_905250115.1 Adineta steineri
GATCACAATAGATTTAGTTCAATAAAGTTCATTTTCATAGGTATATGTTAACCGATTGACAGATGCTATTTTTTGGAAATAAGGTCAAATATAGTTTCGTTAGACTATAAAAAGACATCGATTATGATGCATTATTCAAAAGAAAAATTTTTCAACAATGGTAGATATATCATATTATGTTATGCAACCAATTATTACAAGTATCAAGACAGGCAACATTTGGCATGATTGTCTACTCATTATGATAACTGTTTTCTGTCTAACGTGCATTAACAAATTTTGTGCTTCTGCAATAGATAAATTACAATTGCTCATCTCATCTATCACTTGGCGACGGTTCAAAGCGAGATATTCAATAAATATTATTGCTAATCCTAATGGTCTTCTCGATACTCGACTGCAAGTAATAAGAAAAAAACGATTTTTTTTGTCTAAAATAACCAAAAGAATAATCTTTAATAGGTTCCTGAAGAATATTTAGGTATTCTTCATCATCTTCATGTAGCAGATATAAATATATGTTCAGCCAAATCTATTCCTACTCCTACTAATAAATCCAAAACAACAAATCCTGATCCTCTAGACGAATTGGTCAATTATTTCATCACATCGACAGGCAAACAAGATCTTCTCATTGCATCAAATATTTATCTTCACATTGAAAAAGCGACAAACCTAGATTCAAAAGATTCTTTCTTCGCACATCGAAATATTGGCTTACTTCATTACAAAATTACACTTTATTCATACAAATTAACATTCAAGCAATTAAAAGGAATAATAACCGAATGGACAGTGGCATATCGAGATTATATTAAAGAGAAAAATAAAGGTTCAATTAAATTTGTCATGAATATCATCATTTGATATCGAATGTATTTTTCTTTTTTTTTTGTAGGAAATTTCTATCATTTTACATTGATGCCAATGTTTGGTTCACCAAATGCAAAAGTTTGTATTAATTTCAAAAAACATCTTTTTACCACAACGAAATCGTTCGATAATCTCTTCTTCGACGGGAAACAAATGCTGATCGATCGTGTTAATTTTTTTCTTAATAATCCAAACTTTTATGAACAACGAGGTATTTCTCATTCATTTGGTCTTTTATTCTATGGATCACCTGGTAAGTTGAACTTTAACTGAGAAAACAAAACTCCCTTTTCTTTACTCTATTAAATCACATATTTATATAGGATGTGGAAAAACATCGACAATCAAAGCACTCGCTTCTTATACTAAACGTCATCTTGTTGAAATTCCACTTTCACGTATTCGTACATGTGATGAACTTGAACAAGCTTTCTTTTTAAATTCATATGATATGACTAATTTGGACTTTAGTAATAAAATCATCGTCTTTGAAGATATCGACTGCAGTAAGCTATTAGAATTAATAATTGAAAAATAAACTTTAATTAATCTTTCTTTATTAGTGTCACATCTGATTAAAAAACGATCTACATCTTCAACAACATCGGAACCAGTAACATCAACTGAAGGTGATGATGTTGTTATTCATCTTGAACAAGATGATATCAATGCAGGAAAAAAGAAAATGTCCAAACAATCATTACGTAGTTTATTAGGTTAGTTGAATATATATATATTGTTTGTAAATTGTATATGATATTTTCATTAATTTATCCTACAGGTGAGGATCAAACGGCTCCCAAGGATCCATTAACATTGTCCTTTCTTCTCAATCTAATCGATGGAATTATTGAGCAACCTTCACGTATTCTAATTATGACTAGTAATCATCCTGAACAAATCGATCCTGCACTTCTCCGACCTGGTCGTATTGATATTAAACTAGAATTTAAAAAATGTACGAAATCTATTAGTAAAGAAATTATAGAATTTTTCTTTGATAAAACAAATCATGTTGATGTATCTCAATTGTGTGATAATGCTCATTCACCAGCTGATATCATTTCAGCATGTATGTCATCAACAGATGGAAAACAAACTGTACAATTACTCTCGGAACAAGTATTACCAAATGTTGTCATCGAAGCACAACATATATTAACATGTAATGAACAATAATTATTAAAGAAATAAAAATAAATGCATATTTTTTTTTGTATAAACCTTATGACGTCACAATAAAAAAAAAAGTTTATTATCATATGAAATTGTTTCTCTATCAGTTATTGACGTTGATTTAGATATGAGGGTGTAGGTATAAGTGAAGAATATCTTAAATACTCGATATTCACCATGAATAAAAACAATAGATTACGATGTTGATTGAGAGAACTTCTCTTCCTATTTGAACTAGCTGCACTTGTTATATGTGAATCTCCTTCTTTCCATTGTTACACTATGGCAGCTACTATTTAAGATAATTGATGGTTAATTTTTCGGAGTATGATGGAACAATTTCCTCAATCGATGATGTTCTTGCTCATTGCCACTTGCAACAACGCCATTAACTAATTCCATCCTTCCATTGTCTTGCATCCTATGTCTACACTATAATTAATATAGAGTATTTTATTGAAGAAAAACAAACAAATATAAATTGATCGACAGACAGACAATAAGCAAACAGAAAAAAAAGTAGAGTTTAATTTTAAGATATATTTTGTGTCGTCTTTCTCTGGACGAGTTCTCGTTGTGTAGTAATACGAGGAATACTACTGTCTATTACACTGCTACGACCACCTGTCAGTATAAATTGCTTAACTTCAGAACGAAATGCATGACATGTTGACATGTAAATAAAGAAAGAAGCTCCACTGTTCAGATATTGTAGGATTGAGTTTGAAAAGAATGAAATAAATGATTCAATTTGAAGGCGTGTAGCGCTCTTATTGAGGATATTGGCTGTTACCGTTGTGTAAAGAAAAACAATCGGATAAGCCGATGTGAGAATCAGATAGACAAAAACTTCGGCAAGTATCATTTTGACAGGGTGTGAGTGGGTGTGAGTGAAGAATATACACCACACCCACATCCTGTTTGTTTTTCACGGTGAATGTGTGTATTAATATTTTACTGCTTAATTGTACAATTTTTTAAATGGCAGGTGATTTTATTTATTTTCAATAAAACAAAAATAAACTGATCAAAACTTCAGACGATCGTCTTGTTTTCGCAATTGTTCATGTTTTTCGTCGCTGATAGGATTTTCATGAACCGATAGAAGAGTGAGTGTCTGTAAAAAATGAAGAAAAAGAATATTTGATGAAGGAAACAGAATGGACCGGATGTGTCACCGTGGTATTATGAAGACCATCCATGAGATATTCTGCTCCTTTGTCGTCGATTTTATTTTCATTGAGCCACATTTGAGTGAGTATCTGTGCGAAATTAATAAGAGAGATATTCGATGAAGGAAAAAGAGGATAGTATTTGTTACCGTATTAGTTCGAAGAGCATCAGCCAAGTGTTGTGCTCCTTTGGCGCTGATTTTGTTTCCAGAGAGATGCAGCTCTCGGAGTGTCTGTGTGAAATGAGTAAGAGAGATACTCGATGAAGAAAAGAAAGAGAGAGCGAGCAGTATGTATTACCTTATTATTTCGAAGAGCATCAGCAAGAGATTGTGCTCCGTCGTTACCGATTTGGTTTTGATCAAGATATAGTATAGTGAGTGCCTATTTGAAATGAAAAAGAGAGATTTTTAATGAGGAGAGATGGTGATATTTATTACTGTATTGTTTCGAAGAGCATCTGATATATGTTGCGCGCCCTTGTCGCCAATTTGATTTTGAGAGAAATACAAGTCGTTGAGTGTCTGTGTGAAATAAGTAAGAATAACATTCAATGAAGAGAGAGATAGAATAGTGTATGTTACCGTGTTACTTTGAAGAGCATCACTGAAATGTTTTGCCCCTTTTTCACCGATTTGATTTTGTCCGAGAGACACAAGAGTGAGTGTCTGTATGAAATATGGAAGAGGGATTTTCGGCAAAGAGAGAGAGAACAATGTGTGTTACCGTATTACTTCGAAGAGCATCAGCAAGATGTTGTGCCCCTTTGTTGTTGACTTTATTTTGAGAGAGGTACAGTTCTTTAAGTGTCTTTATGAAATGTAAAAGGGGGATGTTTGATGAAGAAAGAGAATAGGGTGTATTACCGCGTTACTTCGAAGAGCATCAGCGAGATATTGTGCCCCTTTATCGCCGATTTGGTTGTCATAGAGACTCAACATTTGGAGTGCCTATGTGGTATGAGGAAGAGGGATATTCTATGAACACCGATGGTGGTGTATATTACCGTGTTATGTCGAAGAGCATCAGCAAGATATTGTGCTCCTTTGTCGCCTATTTTAGTTTGATTTTGATCGAGATATAATATAGTGATTGTCTGTACGAAGTAAAGAAAATGAATAATCGATGAATAGAGACTATGCTGTATGTTACCGTATTATTTCGAAGAGCATTAGCAATATGTTGTGTTCCTTTGTCACCGGGTTGATTTTGTCCGAGATACAGTTGAGTGAATCTCTGTATGAAATGATGAGGATGATATAGATCATCATATTATTTCAAAGTGCACTATCAGGATACTGTGCCTTTTCTTGTCGACCTGATTTTTAGGGCTCAAAATTTTGTGTGTGATGGCTGCTGACATATTTTATGCTTTAAAAATCAAACGGGAGGAGGACGAATGCGCTTGCGTCCACGTTTTGCATGATCAAAGTCTCACCTTCCCATCGATTCAATCTATGCTCAAATCGATTACCTTTGATAATAGTTTTATTTTTTTTATCACGGACAGTGTAGTATATGTTTGAAATAAAAAATAACGGTTGCTTTCGATTCCGTATTTATCGTGGAACAAAATTTTGCACTTAACCTTACAATGCAACTGGTATAGTGACATGGAATAAGACTTTTTTAAAGTTAGCTATCAAGCTCATCATATTCGACAATTGTTTTTTAACAACAGACCGATATTCATAATTTATATCGATGAGAGTAACAAGTAATTAGTTTTGGTCACGTCTATGCTTGTCTCATATGATTTTCGATCAGTTTTGTAAAGACACATTAAAAGAGGTCGATCATAAATTTAAAATTGTATTTTATTATTCATATTATCACATAATCTTCAGTGTGACATTTTCGTTTTAGAATAAAGAATGAAAAATAAAATCAACTCTCCCTCCATTTACTTTCAAACGCAGGAGTTAATACAACTTATTTTACCTTATTATTTTGTATTGCGTAATAAGCCACAATTTCGAAGTCTTGATCAGTTAAGTTTCGTTGTCTCAAGGACAACGATTCATTTTGTTCGGTAGCAATGCATTCTTCAAGTGTAGGGTTGCGATATTTAGGAGGATGAGCAATGGCTAAAAGTGAAGATAATAGTCTAAAACTATCTTAAGAATTTCCAAACAGTTTCTAAGAATCATAATCTAAGCAATTATAAAAGTTCTTTAGTAAAAACGAGCAAATATACAATATTTTTAGCGCACACTATAACAAGTCTTCTTCATACTCATTTTAAAGATTGGAAATTTAAACTTTTTCAAGTCTAAATCATCTAGCCGTCATAGTAGTATAATTATACACACTGATCTTACCGTTAGGCGTCGAACTAAGCGATTCCGATTCTGATTTGTGATAGCTGGATGCAGTTGGCTTCGACGTTATTTCGGTAACGGATGGATTCACACGACTCTTGATACACTGCGAGTTTCCCATTTCGATTCCAAAGACAATCTAGCATAAAATTACCGAGAATTTTTTAAAAGTTAAAAAATGCTTCCTGATATTTCAACGTCTTCAAGAAACAGAATTTTGTAACGTGTCAAAAGATCAAATGATTTCTCTAGACTGCGATATTCAGTTCTCCAGGTTGCAGACGAATGGCAAACGATTGCTAGAAACAAAATATCTAGAAAAAATACCTAAGAAAATCTTTAAAATTTAGAAAAATAGAAATGTTCTTTTCTACAAAGAGAAGATAAATTTTCAGAACGAATGAGAGTAACAAATGGACACGTGCATTACACTGTGAGCAGCAGAAAAGCTCTGATAAATAACCTAAATCTATGATTATTTAGGTTATTCTATTCATTAGACATTTCGTTTAAAAATAAAGAACTATAGCCGATCCTACTGCGCACTGCGTATTATTTACATAAACAGAACTCAAAAAAAAATAGTGAATCGAAAAAAATGTTGGATTTATTACCTTTTTCATTTATACTTTATTACTATGTATAAAATAGTGAATATAATTGAGGGCAGAGGAATATTGTAATTGCTATTTTAAATCAAACTAATGTTGTTCCAGTTTTATTATGTAATCTCGATCTCGTTTGAGAGAAAAATAGAGCAAAAATGTTGTTGTTTATAACAAATTTATATAAGCGTGTGTTAATGTCGTTGTCAACACAAGATTGAGTTATAGTTTTTGTTTGCAGGACAGCAAAGAATTTCATTTCTTTCTGGTTGACGACAAATACTTTGTTTTTCTTTCTCGAGAAGTGATGACAATCAACACTTTCTCTCTCTTCTAAATTAAACACAGTTGCTACCGTTTCCATTGACGTTGATTCAAAGTAAAACAAAAAAACAAACATTCGCTCTCACAATCTCGCTCTAGAAAGCTTGCACTGATGGAAAAAGATGTTTCTCGTTGGATCTTAGTTTTCATGAAACTTAGATATCTGAAAACAAATTCGTATACGTGCAGTTTGCAGTAAATGTAAGTCAAGACGAAAAAAGTGAATTTTTCGTTGTCGATGGTTCCTTATAGGTTGGCCTGTTTCATTTAACTTGAAACTTAATATTTAGTTTAAGTTTCTTCTATTTAACCTTTGATTCACTTAAAATTACGTTTCCGCCATTACAATAGGTAAATGTGATATAATCTCGAGTTTTTCTTTACTCCAGTACGGACTCATGAGAGTGGGTGTGGGTATGGATAAAAAAACAATATAATATTCATATTCATACATACTCACATCCTGGTTAAAGACTTTATACCTGATGAAGAAATAGAGTGTGGGTGTTTCTATCTTTCCTTACACTCACACCCTCAACTCTGATAGTGATTGGGAGATTTTTCATTTTAATGGCAAATTGTGCATTCCTGTATGGAGTTGAATTTTGAATTGAAATATGTAATTATTTATTATAGTATAACAATTTATATCGTTACAATACAAATCACACATAAAATAAAACAATTCGATTTACATTTTATCACGACGACACGTGAAAAAGAAACTTATCCAAATATTCGTCAACGGTTTTCTAGTCTTGCTCATTATATTCTCGACATCAACACTTAATGTTTTTTTACTCTGTTGTTCAGTTCAATCAACTTGTCGATTTCGCTCTTGAGTTCGTCTCCGATCTTATTCTGATAGAGATTTAATATCGTAAGTGTCTACAAGAAATCGTGGAGATGCATACATGATACAGACGAGGAAAAGAATGATACTTACCATATTATTTTGTAACCCGTCTACTATATACTGTGCTCCGACATCTTCGATTTTATTGTTTTCGAGATCTAATTCGGAAAGTGTCTGCATCAAAAACAAATATATAAGATAGGCGATGAAGACAATGATAGTTACCGTATTATTTTTTAATGCATCTGCTAAGTACTGAGCACCAACATCTCCGATTTGATTCTGATTGAGATCTAATTCTGTAAGTGTCTGTATAAAAGAGTGAAGATAAATATATGAAATAGATAAGAAAGAGAATGATAATAACTTTATAATCTCGTAGCACATCTGCTAGATATTGTGCTCCAACATCTCCGATGGAATTGGCGCCGATATTTAAAGCGGTAAGTGTCTGCACAAGAGATCTCACGTATATATATGAAATGCTGATGGGGACAGTGATGGTTACCCTATTAATTCGCAATCCATCTGCTAAATATTGTACTCCAATAGCTCCGATGTGATTGCTTTGGAGATCTAACGTGGCCAGTGTCTGTACGAAAATATACGAAATGCTGATGGAAACAGTGATAGTTACTTTATTATTTCGCAATGCATCTGCTATATGCTGGGCTCCAACATCTCCTATTTGATTGCTCTTGAGATTCAATGCGGTCAGTGTCTTTATGAGAGAGTACATGTAGATATGTGAAATAATGAGGGAAACAATGATAGTTACCATGTTATTTCGTAATCCATCTGCTATATGCTGTGCTCCAACACCTTTGATTTTATTATTTCCGAGGTCTAATTCGATAAGTGTCTGTATCAAAAAGCCCACATGAATACATGAGATCGATAAGCAACAGACTGATAATTACTGTATGATGCCGTAATCTATGTGTTAGGTGCTGTGCTCCAATAGGTCCAATTGCATTGCTCTCGAGATTTAATGCGGTAAGTGTCTGGACGAGAAAGGGTATGTAGATATATGGAATCCTAATGAAGATAGTGATAGTTACCTTATTAATTAGTAATCCATGTGCCATATACTGTGCTCCAACAACTCCGATTTTATTGGATGAGAGATTTAATGTGGTTAGTGCCTGTATAAAGAAGGTGCATATAGACATAAGAGATAGACCAAAAAGCGAGTGATATTTACCGTAGTATCTCGTAATCTATCTGTTACATGCTTTGCTCCAATAGCTCCGATTTGATTGCTACCAAGATTCAATGTGGTAAGTGTCTACAAGAAGAAGTGCAGATGAATATGTGACACAGACAAAGAAGAAGAAAATAAACTACCGTATTATTTTGTAATGCATCCATTAGATACTGTACACCTACAGCTCTAATTCGAGTGTTGTAGAGACTTAATTCGATAAGTGTCTGCATAAGAAAGTGCATGCAGATATTTCAAATGATGAGGGAAACAATGATATTTACTATGTTATTCCGTAATCCATCTGCACTTTTTCATACAGGCACTTACTACATTAAGTCTTAACCAGAATGGAATCCAAGATGTTGGAGCACAGTATCTGGCAGATGGATGTATGAAATAGATGAAAAAGAGGATCATAATCACCATGTTATTTCGTAACCCATCTGCTAGATACTGTGCTCCAGTAGTTCCAATTAAATTGCTTTCGAGATCTAATGCGATAAGTGTCTGCATTATAAAGTGTATGTAGATATATGAAATACTGATGTAAACAGTGATAGTTACTGTATTATTCCGTAATGCATCTGCCAGGTGCTGTGCTCCGATATCTCCCATATGATTCCATCTAAGATTTAATGTAGTAAGTGTCTGTAAGAAATAGCGCAGATGGATATATAAAATAGATGAGAAAGAGAATAATAGTTACCGTATTATGTTGTATTGCATCTGTTAGATACCGTACACCAACAACTTGAATTCGATTGGCGAAGAGACTTAATTTGATAAGTGTCTATATGAAAAAGTGTAGATGAATACATGAAATAGCTAAGAAAGAGAATATTAGTTACTGTATTATTTCGCAGTCCATCCGCTAGATGCTGTGCTCCGACATCTCCGATTTGACTGTGGTCGAGATTTAATGTAGTAAGTGTCTATATGAGAAAGTACAGATGGATATATGAAATAGATGAAGAAGAAAATGACAGTTACCCTATTGTTCCGTAATGCATTTGCTAGATACTGTGCTCCGACATCTCCGATGGAATTGCCGCCGATATTTAATATGCTAAGTGTCTGCCCGAAATAGTGCAGATGGATCGATGAGAAAGTGAATGATACTTACTTTATTATTGTGTAATGCATTTGCTAGGTACTGTGTTCCAACATCTTCGATTCGATTGCACCAGAGGTTTAATGTGGTCAGTGTCTGTATGAAAAAATGGAGATGAGTATATGAGGTATAGAAAAAACTGAATGATAATTACCGTATTATTTTGTAACGCATCGGCTAAGTGCTGTACTCCAACATCTCCGATTTGATTGCTGTAGAGATGTAATTCGGTAAGTGTCTGTATGAAATAGTGCAGATGGATATATGAAATATATGAAGAAGAGATTGATAGTCACCTCATTATTTCGTAACGCATCTGCTATACGCTGTGCTGTAACATCTTCGATTTGACTGTCATGAAAATATAATTCGGTAAGTGTCTATATGAAAAAAATGTGGTTTTTTTCTTCGTAAACTTTCACTTCACAGAGTCGAAACATTGAGGAAAATATTATGGGAGAGAACGACTTACTCGTTTCATCGGTGATGGAATTTATGATGTAGTATTACCTGAAATTTTTTACGTGTTCTTCCTGAATGTTCAATGGTGTTTAATTAACCGACTAAGTTGGAAGAAGCTGATATCATGTTTTACTCTAACGAATTGTTCTGTGTTATTGTTGAATTTAAATGTTAAGGTAAAAGAAGAGCATCTACGATTTAGTAGCTATTCAAGAAGTTTTGCCATAATGTGTGAACGGTCTTCTGATCCCTGCTTTTGATGCCTCTTGTTCGTATGGAGATTTACAGATGATAAAAAAATTGAACGAATTCAAGTGACATGAATAAGTAAAATTAAGACCTTCTCAAAAAGGCGCTGTGCTTCAAAAAAATGTAGCAGCTGTAGGGTATATGACTTTATCAAGGACATTAATGCTTGATGAATTAATGTCTCTTCACCATTCTATTCACTAAAATTTTCTCATACTTATATACTGGAAGAATGAGAAATATTCCAAAGATGAAAGATAGATACTTATGACTATAAAAAGGTTTACTTGATATCGATCGTAGCTGCCCAGAATTATATTGAATCGTTGACACACATTTTGCATTGAGCACAACATTGTCAGGTCGTTTAGATTATCGAGAATTCGGTAGACAAGTTCTACCGGTAATGTAAGAAGAGTAACGAATGTTTTATTCGACATTGGTTAAAACTGTTGCGATGGCCTTGCGTTGCGTTTTGTATCGATAATTGAAATGTGTTGTTGTCTTGCTTCTTTCGTTTACATGAGTTTATATTTGTGATATGTTATCTATTACTCATAGTGATGAAATTACTTGTTTGAAGAAAGAGAATGAAAAAATAGTGAGGGTGTGAGTGTACTGTTTGCTCGTACATATTCACACAGACCCACCCTTAAGATGGTTTTCGATATTCTTTTTAGTTGAATGACGAATTCTTGACTAAACATACTTCTTAGTATCAGTCATCAATCCGAAGAGAAATAATATTTTTATTTGAATATGAATCTACGCTTGCATTTGATTTAACCAAAAAAGAAGAAACAAAAAAACAATTTATATTTAAGTGAACTACATTCAAAAAGATTTCCTATTGTGATATTCTATTCAATAATAAATGAAGTGTATTT
>CAJNOI010000112.1:9159-38751 GCA_905250115.1 Adineta steineri
TGCATCAACCAGCACAATTACATCCGCTACAATAGTTGCATCAACCACCATAGTTCCAACTACCACAATACTTACATCAATCACAACAACTCCATCAACCATCAAAGTTGCATCAACTACCACAATTACATCCGTCACAACAGTTCCACTAACCACCAAAGTTGCATCAACCACAATACTTACATCAATTACAACAGTTGCATCAACCACAACAGTTCCACCAACCACCACAGTTCCATCTACCACCATGATTGCATCCACTACAACAGCTACATCAACTGGAATGTCTTCAGAAGCAATACGTCAAGAAATTAGCTTAATTATTTTATTCAGTTTAATGATCCTCATCGCACAATTTTAGTGAAAAAGACTCATGACTAAAAATTTTTTTTTTTCTTTTTATTTTTTTCAATGCCATTTATAATCAATATATTTATTAAAATTATTTATTACTTGTGTTACAGACAGTTTTGTTTTCTATCAAATAGGTCTACTACGAGAGCATAGACAAGAATAGATGATTGAATGAAGATATCATAATAGTTAAATCTCGTCACATTTTAAATGAACCTAAACTTTTAACTTTATATTTCAATAAAATAGTTATAAAAATTTGAATAGTCAATGACAATAGTATAATAGATAGACTTCTATTCTTTTTCATTCCTAGAAGCTATTTCAATGTATTTAACTTGATATTAGTAGATATTTAAAATATTTATTCTATTGATTAAGGTTGTGTAACTATGGTATCCTCGAAATCAAGGCATACTATTCAAAAAGAAATAATTTATTTTTCAAGATTACTATTGACATATTTTCAGTACATCATAACTTTTAAAGAAAAAATCTAGAGGTCATAAAAAACTGAAGACTCGTTATATAAAAGAATACAATTGAAGAAAATTAATTTCCTTTTTATTATATTGAAAAAGAAATTATTTAAGTATCTATGAATATTAACGATGTCATTTCTTTTACTTTAAATATTAATAATATTTCTTTTCATTTATTGTGGAATTACAACAATATTCTTTTCATTATTAGTTATTATAATAATTATACGTCATTGGCGATCTCAATTTCGATCACCTTCGAATCTTCTTATTTGTAATTCATGCGTTGCACTTTTCACAACTAGTTGTGTGTTCATAGCAGAAATTCCATTTATTATTCAAGATAATCTTTATACAATGCAAAATATAAATATATTATTTTGTAAAACTTTAGCTTGTTTATTAACATTTAGTAGTGGAATTTTAACATATTCTCATCTTATTCAAGCTGTTGCTTGTTTTTTTATGATAATTCTTTATAAACATCGAATTCTTCTTACATTTTATATTCATTGGTTAATGATTATTATAAGTTATATAATCAGTGGAATTATTGCTAGTTGTATGTTTATTTCATCATTATCTTATCAATATGAACCTGAATCTCATATGTGTATTCCGACATCAAAAAATTTTATTACATCATTTATGATTGCTTTGATTAATTTTATTTTTCCATCAAGTATAACAACAATATTATATGGAATTATTATTTATTATACAAAACAACATAGTCGAATTCATTCAACATGTGTTAGTGTTATGAGAGCTAAGCGGAATATCAAAATCTTGAAAAAAATCTTTATTTTTGTTATTATTCTTATAATTGGGGGTTTACCCTATTTTCTCTGTGTTATAATTAATATTGTACGTCCAGTACCATGGTTATTATATTCAATTTCCTATTTATTCATAACATTCGCTATAGCTATTGCTTCAACAGCATATTTATTTACAAATGAACAAATAAAAACAATTTTGTATGCTAAACTTCGCCATCAAATCAACGAAAAACTCGAAACAATATAAAAGTAATTCAAATCAATCGAACTTTACGAAATTGTACTAAGATACAACCAATCCAATTATTACCGACAATCAGTTAATAGTTGATAAAGAAATCTTATTTATTATCTATACATATGTCATTTGATTTATATTTGTAAATAGAATCAATAAAGATTTGTGATCAATTGAATGTAATGACTAAATGTACACAGTCAGAGAGTTTCTTCATAATTGAAAATATGTATTCATTGATTATTCAATTGAATGGTGTGAGTATTCCCTTTCTTTTTAACACTTCCGAGGCGACTCACTTTTCTCAGAGACATTTATTTTCACGTCTAGTTGACTTTCAATAAATGTATTTACTGACTTTTTCATTATGTTCTATACCATTTATTTATCGTCCTGTTCTTTGTATAATCAGATGAGGGTAATTGTGGGTAAATAAAAGATGAATCCACACCCAAACCCTCAAATTTATTTTAGTATAGGATATACAATATACTTTTTATTGAATGTCCAATAATCTTTCGTATCAATTGACTCACATGCATAGATAGTATAATATAATTTATTTTAGTCTTTCATCTTCAGGTGATTGTGAATGAAACAATCTGGAGTAAAGTAGAATTTAATATATATAATAGATGTATTATTGTCTCATTGCAATCGAAACAACGAAGCTTTCATTCAGAGGTATAACACGATTATGTTGAATTATTTTCATAATAATCTTTTTCAGTTGCGGTGTAAAAATAATTGTTAATAAACATAAACCTAGCATTGATATACTAATAAAAAAACATAGAAAAGGAAAAGTCAGAGGGTGCTGCTCATTTGTAATAAAAAACATCACCAGAAAAATCATAGCAGGTATTCCAAGACTTATCACGAAACCAACAGTTATAAGAATACGTCGAATAACAAGTAAATCACGATCTTGTCGTTGTCTAACTACAAGTGTTTGAGTATTTGTTTGACGACGAAGAAAAATTGTAATGCGTATATAAATAAATAATAATACTCCAACCGGACTTCCATAGTTATTTAATACAAGCCAAAACATACTATACACATTTGTAAATGGTACAAAACAATAATAATCGGTTGGAAGATAAACAACAGAATGTAAAAAAAGGATTAAACTCATTAAGATACAACTAAGAACTAATTCTATGAATGGTAAAACAATATATAATTGATATGATTGAAGTCTTCTTATAGTTGGATATATAACTCGAGAAAGACGAAAGAATGCCTAGATTTAGAATAAAAAGAAAAACATTTTTCATTGTTCTAGTTAATTAATAATGAATTACCTGATTCACAAAAGCCCAAAATAAACTACAAGCTAGAGTAGGAGCAAGATATCCTAAAAATATACACCATGATGAATTAAAATCATATCCATATAAGTTTCCTAGAATTGATTGAATATTAAACAGCGCTACTATTGCAATATAGATCGAAAGTAATGAATAAATATTGATACAATGAATAATAATTATTCGATCTTCTTGTTGTAAACGATTCTGATAAAGATGATGAATAACACAAACTAATATAATACATGAAAATAAACATGTTAATGAACAAATAATAAGTGTAGTAAAACACACTATAAATGCAACTTGATTCATTATAATCGTAATAGTTTTGACTAAATATTCTATTATGTTAGAATAAAATATACTAGGTTTATAATTTTACAAGAAGCCACACAATATATGAAAATTTATTTCCGCTTTAATTAAGATCTAAATTTACTTTTAATTATCTCAATGTATTTCATGTTAGCTAAAAAACATGTTCAGATGTATTTTATGTTGTAACCATACTTACAGAATCAGAAAAAAATAGTTTTATATGAGAGATAAATTTAGAAATGATGCTACGAACACAAACGAAAGATATAATTCTATTTTAATCATTTGGCTCCCGCCGACGCTTATGTGTCCAAGTATTACTTGTAAAAACTTGGATTTCTTAGGAAAAGCCAGGAGTTAAAGACCTACGGACTAGCGTGACTGATAGATGAGGTATCTTTTAATCTTTTGACTTTCGTCCTTATCTACAAAAACTGAAACCCCTATAAACATGAAACGTAGAGAGGGTGCGTCTAAACGGAATCCTTGGTTGCATCCTGATGCGTTTAAATAAAGAAACGCCCTCTAACGCATCTTGAATTCGAACGTATTCCATGCGTGGGATGAATACAGACGCGTTTCAGCACATTTAACGAAACAAACGCGTCTAATAGGTACACTTTTCTCATTTAGAAGATCTGACAACGCGTTTTGCTGCGTTTTACTCAATAATCGTGTTCAATATACAAACCTTCCTCTGTTTCTGAAAAGAATCACACGCATCTAATCGTGTCCAAAGGATTTCTGACGTTTAAAATGCGTCTGAATGCGTTTTGAGATCAAAAGAGAAGCACATTCTGAGTACATAATTATTCAAAAACGAGAGAATTTGAAAATCTTTGATGAATAGACGCCTGATACCCAAAGGCTTAATTAATTATATAGAAATAAATACGATACATCACATATTGTGTGCTAGTATTTTATAGAACTTGATCTCGTTTATAATATAAATTATTAGTATAGATCTCATGAATATTACATCATGAAGCATAGCCAATGACGAAAATACCCGTGAAATGACCGTATACTGTCGTAAAAATACAGAGAAAATACGATCGTAATACTGAGACAGGCAATACGTTAAAGTACGACAGAATACGGCACAACATCTGTATACTGTCCGTATACGGGCGTTTACGACCGAGCATGTTTGACCTAGGATAAATTGACTGCAATTAGAAGTCAACGTGATACTCGTGATACACGAAGAATAATTGTCTAGTTTTTTCTACGGAAAATAATTTTCATCGTCTTTATTTTTCCAAGTATAAAGACACTGTATCTGTAATTTTATCTTGGTTCGTGTTAAATTTCTTTATCTCTGTATCAGATTCTATCAGATACGTTTCATTTTTAAAATCCAAATGTTAAAGTAAAGACATAGAATGAATAGTTTCTTTATTTGGACCTTACCCAATTCGTCTTTTCTTTCATTTCATTATATCCATAGAGGCTATAGAACAGTCGAACGACAAATATATCTCCCTCGATTGCCATCAGATGAACATTGGATATCTGTTTCATAAATAAAATAGGGGAAAGAATATGTTCACTTTTGACTAACTATTCACTAGTCTTTTCTTGTTACTAGTAAGATTATATCATTCTGACAAAGACATTATTCATCGACTAGTTTTTTGAAATTTCCAGATTGAGATGTTTACTTGTGCTTGTGAAGCTTGCTATGAACATCGATCACAAATGTACGTATAAACATTATGTCATTAATAAGTTTCTTTCGTTTCTGCGTAGAATTGGATGTATGAAATTTTATGGTACACCCTCAAGAATTCATTTAACAAGTACGGTTCAACAAAATGAACAACAACAAATAACATCTACTCGAATACAAAATTTAAAAGTTAGTTTTTCTATTGTTTCATATTGAAGAAAAAATTTAAGTTAAAAAAGAAATATCTGTCATCTATTTAGACTTCATTAATATCATATTGTGTTGCACCTTGAATCCATAGTTACATTTATTTTAAGCGAGATAACAACATCTGTATAGTTAGGAAAAGAGAAAATGAAGGTAGAATGACGAAATCGAAAAGAATGACTAATATCGATTATAAAATGATTTTTTGTTCACTCCATTCCTTTTTATTTGTGCATAGTACGTATTAAACAGATAGTTTAATAAATCGTTTTGCTTCTGTATTAGATTGATAGATAAAATTTTCTTTTTAGGTTGATAATACTTTGGTTCGCACAAATAATGATGCAGCATACGTCTACCAATATGGGATCATATTTTATGTTCGTCTAATTTATTTGTTTATTGTTCCTGATTTATCGCGGATTGTTTTCATGGAAACAAGTATCACACCACCATCCTTACAACTAACGAATAGTACTGGGCAATTAGATATTCATCCTTCAAGACAAATAAAATTATTTCCAAGTTAAATTATACTTCAATCTTTAAAATAGTTTATTGGTTCAAGGAAATATTATTCTGATTCTTCCATAGTAAATATCTTTATTTACATAAAAACTAAATAAATAATCTCATAATGAAAATCAATCATTGTTACCTATTCAATATAATAAAACATGAATACGAACACACTTTTTGAAACTGTAAAAAAGGAATGAAATAATACTATATAATTAACAAAAGTTTTTCTCATATTTTAATAAGATTATTAGTTTTAATTAATTTCTAATCTGTGTCTATCTCAAATAAAAACTAGTCTTTTTTTCTGGTATTTAATCAATTAAAAATTTGTCAAAAGGACAATATATATATTCATATATATCACATAACTTAATACATTAATATATAGTAGACATACTTTTTGCTCAAATAAAAAATAGTTTGTCAATCAGTTTATTGTGTTCGAGACAGAATGACTACATTCAATTTTTTTTGATCATAAGAAATATAACTTTTTAATCTAAAATAAATTCTAGTTTGCAAGGTAGATATTTAATGTTCGATCGAAATTGTATTTCTTGTTGCTCAATTAGTTCATCTTCATCGTAGATATGAATATTACTGAGTTTGCAAGTCTCAACGTGAACGAAGTATTAGTATATTCACCTCAAAATCTTCACAAACACATTCATATTCTTTAGCTTATTTCTAACCTTCTCCGTAATAACGATACTCTTACACTCACACCCCATTTGGTATCATATTAAAAGTTTGAAAAGGAAATTACATTGGTGATTTTGAAACAAATTCAATATTTTTGTTATCGTCATAGCAAACTAAAAACGAATAAAATAAATATCTCTATATGAAGTATTTAATTACTGAATAAAATGAAATTTGTTCATTAATTAATTTCTTATTTTCATTAATAAATCATACAAATTCAAAAACAATTTTAATAACAAATACCTAAAAATGAAAAACAACTCTATAATTCTTTTCAGAAACTTAAGAATATCTTACTATTCAAATACTTTCCTGAAGACAAATAATATATCATAACTAACAAAAAATCCACAATTAGTTGAACTTTATAATGAATTCGTTCAATTTAGAGATTATTATTTAATACAAATGGTTTGTATATAGACATATAAGGATTATCTGATATTATCGTTTTGATACTACTTAAATCATAATACATTTCAGCAATTTGTGCTTGTTTTCTCTTTTTGAAAATAATAATGTAATAGATCAGAAGAATTTAAATCTATCTTTTTCTTCTCTTGATATTGTGAACATAATTGGTCAATATGATAAGCAAGCCGCAAACATATATCTTATATACTTATCTTTATGAAAAGAGAACAAACTCATTGTTAAGTGATAAAGAAGCAATGAATAAGACAAAAAAAAATTTCTCTTACTTCAATTCATACTCGTATTTGCTTATACTAAAATAAGACATTTTTTTACAACATTAGTAAATTTATGTAATTTTATTGAAAAGAAGAGATGAGAAATACAAAGCAATTTTCTAGTATATAACGCCAATGAATATATGATATAATAATCATTCTCTTTCATTTATCATCAACATAAAGCGTTGAAAGGAAGATATATATATATGACTAGTAAAAAAAAATAGTTCAAAAAAGATGTCAGTCTATATATATATATTAATGCAAAAGAAATTTATGTTTATCTAGAGAATAGTGTTTATTATTTATTTATAGATAGATTCAATATACAAATAAATTGTTTAGTTAATGAATTAAAACACAATTTTTGAATTGAGTTTCTACTAAAATTATTATACCTTAGATACGTTACAGGTGATGACCTTTAGTGTATAAAAGGTCAACATTCGATTTGCTTGACTACGAATAATAATTTTCGTTCTTTTTTTTTCTTCTTTTTTTCGTTCTTTCTCTCTCATATTTTATTCGTGACCATCAATATACGCACGGTCTATCGGTTCATTTATACTATTATGCCTCCGAAATCGAGTAAAAATAGTGCACCAAGTCTTTATAAACAATTTCTTAGTGCTTATATAGGTGCTCATCCTAATGAGGATAAAAGTGTAAGTTAAATCTTTTAATCGGCAAATTCTATTTTTTTGAATCTTAACTTATCTAGGTAAGACATCGTGCTGCAGTAGCTGAATGGAGACAAATAAAATGTAATGAAGAATATGTTAAAGAAAAAACCGAAGAATACATAGAAATTTTCACTCAACTTTTTGGTACTTCGTCAAATGTAGATCGCGAACATATTTCATCATCTATAAATTCACATGAACGAAAAAGTACTCGACGTAAAGCATCAAAAAAAAATAAAGCAGATGATAAATCAAATGAAGATGAAGACGAAGATGAAGATGAAAACGAAAACGAAGACGATGATGATGATGATGATGATGATAAAGATGGTGACAACAGTAAAAAAAAAGTTTATTTCAATATAGAACGTAAACCAGCGAAGAACGAAGTTAATTTTGATGATCCCACAAAATTAGTATCTATACCTGATGTTCCATTAGAACCAGTTGATATGAAAAAAAGACAACCGGCACAACATCGTGCATTTAAAGAATTGAGTTCAATTAATCAACGTATTGCTTCTTTAATACAAATTAGACAAATGGGTTTATTATCAGGAGAAAATAGAAAACAACTTAAACAATTAATGAAAGATAGAAGAAAGAAATCTTATGAATTAAGACGTCTTCAATTAAAAGTCAAAGCTTCAAATAAATATCGAACTAAACGACGAAAACTTGTACGAAGAACAAAAAATTCTATTTTTTATTTCTTATCGAAAAATATGTTTTTTTTTCTTAAATTTAGGTTGAAGATTTATTTGAAACAAAACCGGAATTACGTCCTCAATTAAATAAACTTTATCGTAAAGGTGGTGGCCGACCAAGAATTGAAGAACAATACCCTGATTTATTACAAACTATTGAAGAAATTGCTAAAGTTGGAGGTGCAAGTGATAAAGGACGTCGATCAGAAACTATTCGACCTTGTTTAACATTAGATGATTTAAGAGAAAAACTTAAACAAAGAGGTATTCATGTAAAAAGAACAACACTTTATTATCGGTAAGTTTTAATATATATATAAATTATTGTCTATTTCCATTGAGTACGAGCAACGGAGATGTCCATAAAAACTTACTCACATTCTTCAAGATGAATCAAAGAATATAATGAGAACAGTCGTTTGATTGATAAATATAACATGAGAATAAGTTCGTTCAAGTGCACTCATAGATTATTAAAGTGATAAAAAAAAGTACTTCTGCTATTCGATGTATTTTACAATTTATATAAAATAGATGAGAATATAAATCTTCGTTTGACTACTTATCAACTTGAAATAATATTCAAATGACGATATCCTGATTGTTAATCTTCTACGATATTTAATATAAATTTATTAAAATTTTTAGTCTTTTACCTCATCGTGCTTCTTCTATTGATGGTCGTCGCCATGTATATACTGTACCTGTTCGTCTTCGTCGTGCTCAAAATGATGAACATGGCAAACATGAAGATGGTCATTTTGCTGCTGCAACAATTCGTTATATAAGAGATTTGGCATCTATATTTGGTAATGAATGTGTATTATATTTATCTCAAGATGATAAATGTAAAGTTCCAATTGGTTTACCGGCAGCTCGTGTTCAAGCACCAATGTTAATGCATTTAGATTATCGTATACGTTTACCAGATCATGATTGGACAGTTGCACCTCGTCATCAACTTACACCAAGTGTTTATGCTGTATGTCTTCTATCGGAAGATGGTGATTTAAGTCATTCGGGACCAACATATATAGCAATACGTTCAGCAAAACATGATCAATCAAGTGCTGATACACATGGACTTGATTTTGAACGTCTTGTTTCTTTAAAAGAATTTGAAAGTGTTGCACGAGATAAAACAAGTCAAGTTAAACCAATTGTCATTATAACAGTTGATGGTGGTCCAGATGAAAATCCACGTTTTCCAAAAACACTCGTAGCTAGTATTAGAAAATTTAAAAAATATAATTTAGATGCTTTGTTTTGTCTTACACATGCGTAAGTTTTACTTATTTAAAATAATATGTAAAAAAAATTTTTTGATTTCTTTTTAGTCCAGGTCAATCAGCTTATAATATTGTTGAACATCGTATGGCACCATTATCTCATGATTTAGCTGGTCTTATATTACCACATGATCATTTTGGATCACATTTAAATGATTCAGGTGTTACAACAAATATCGATTTAGAAAAATTAAATTTTCGTAAAGCTGGACAAATCTTAGCTGAAACATGGAATCAAACAATTGTTGATGGTTTTCCATGTTTTGCAGAATATATTAATCCACCAGCAACAACAGAAGAAGAACGAAGACAACTTACTGTTAAATCTGCTATAGATGAACTTTTACGACAGTATGATGATAATGATGAAATAGTATTCATTTGAATTTCTTTTTTTTTTGTTATAAATAGAATTTGTGCTGAAGAAGAAGCTGAAGAAGGACATGAATTTCGTATTTCAGCACGAGATGAATATCATCAAGAAAATTCTCGTCCAGCAAGAGAAAGATTTGGTGAACAACAACCTAAATATGATATCGATGAATATTGGTGTGCAACACATGTTTTACAAACACAATATACTTTGCAAATTATTCGTTGTAATAATATTGAATGTTGTGGACCATGGCGATCAAATTATGTTCGAGTTTTTCCACATCGATTTTTACCAGCACCTGTACCATTTGAACGAACAATTTATGGTATTCGAATGGCAGATAGAGATTATCAAAAAGGACAATTTTATGGTTCATTATTTCAACGTATTCAATTTCATGGAATTGTTAATCAACATACACAAGTAAAAATAGAATTATTTTCATTTAAGAAAATAAAATTTTCTTTATTTTTAGAATGAAATGTTACCATTCGATTATTGTTGTGCATCAGCTAAAAAGGAATTAAAAAAACGAACATGTCAAATATGTAATCAATATATTCCATCAGCATATCGAATGAAAAGTCATTATAAAATTCATGCGCAACATTATGATGATTATAATCATGATCAAGATGACACATTACCACCATTAGATGATAGTGCATCATCAACAGCAACTCCATCTGCATTAAAAACAGAATTATTAGAATGGCTTAGATCAGATTTTGATTCAGAATCACAATCAACTCAAAGTGCTAGTGATCGAGTTACGGATTCTTTAGAAAAATTACGTGTTAATGAAAAGAAAGATTGATATTTTTAATTCTTATTACATTTTAGCTTTTTTTTTTGTTTTTTTTAATGTTGTACCTTTTTAATTAAACGATGACTTGACATATAGATAATTAATGATTTCTTTTTGTGAAATATATTCGATAGATTATAGTGATATTATATCTACTGAATCAAGAGTATAACAGTTTTTACATCCGACGTTTTATTTGAAGTACTATACTGAGAGTTGATTTGTTGCGTCCATGGAGTTATCGACCGATTCGCATGGGCGTGCGTTCCAAGTAAACCAAATGATATGCTCAGATTTTCTAAATAACGTTTTTAGTCTTACTCGCATCTTTTTCTAGTAGTGGTAATCCGTTGTGAAATAGGTTTTATTAATTTTATGTTGGTAAATTATGTATTCAATCCTACACAAATTTTAGAGATCTTAACATCTCCATATGTCTACATTAGTGCAGAACTCGTTAATTCGATTCAAGATACTTAGAGTTAATTTATTAGTTTTTTATCTTTTTATTTCAAGAAAAAATTAAAATGTTTTCAAAATAAAATCAGAAGTGGTTTTTGCTGCTCTCTTGAATCAACAACCTTTGAAACAGCACCAGTTAGGATCATTAGTAGCACTATAATAACATCCACCTCCTGCATTACAAGAACCAGTTTGAAAGCTAGCATTACAACCATACGGGTATTGACCTTTGCATTTACCATCGCAGCTGGCTGTGACAGGTGGTTGGGTAACTGTTGTAGGTGCATTTGTTGAAACTGGTGGATTTGTACCCGATGGTTGTTCATCACAACCTTTGAAGCAACACCAATTTGGATCATTGATAGCGGAATAAGCACATCCACCTCCTTCATTGCAATAACCATGTTGAAAGCCAGAATAACAACCATACGGGTATTGACCATGGCATTTACCATCACAGCTGGTTGTTATGGGTGCTGCTGTAGTAGGTGCGATTGTACTAGAATTTGTTCCAGCTGAACATTTAATTCCTGCTATAACTCCAGGTTTTGGCATTAATTGTGTTCCTGTTTTTAAATAGCAATTGTAAGCCCAATAAACCCACGAAGTACAGGCTGCATTTGCATTGCAAACAATACCGCAACCTACTGCATCTGATGTTAGAGTAGAACTAACTTGCCCACCGCCAATATCACTATCTATATAATAATACCATCCATTAAAGCATGTGGGTGCTGGATCTGGAACTGGAGGTGGTGGTGTTCTTGTATCACATCTATCACCATACCAACCGTCCATACAAACACATGGTTTATTTGTAACGGGTAAATCTCCTCCAAGATATTGAGCAGCACAAATACCATTGACGCATCTAGCAGCACCACAAGTATCAATACTACAATTTACACCAGAGAATCCAGCATTGCACAAACATTCTCCTGTTGCACAATCACAATATCCATTTCTACAACCATTTAGACATTGCTCAGGACAATGTTCAACATTAGTTAATTTTGGTTGAGATTTACAGTTAATAGGTGACATGTCTGGAAAAGCTGTGCAAGCGCCTCTTCCTTTTACTGTAAGATAATTATCTCCAGACCAAATATATCTAAAGAAAAGAATGTTTAGAATAGATAAATTACTGAAAAAAATTACCTTCGATCGTGTTGTGAATGAACTGGATATGGACAATTTCTACCGGCAACAACAAGATCAATTTCATCTCTCTTCCAACGATTTCCAAAAACTGGATCAGAAAATTCAATAATCCAATCAGGAGACACATTGCCTCCACCAACCATTGACAATCTGTATTGATGATCCAAACCAGGAATAACAGTAGCACTATAACCTTGTTTTCTTGTGTCTCCAATTTGAAAGAAATTCAAAGTTACTGAACTTATACGATTGCCGAATTGCCAAAGTTCCAGTTGCATGTTTTGACGATTTCCAGCATTTTGATTAAATGAGAATATCTAAAACATATCAAGACAATATAAAAATAAACGTTTCAAAAACTGATAGTACCTCAAGTCGACGAACAGGTCTCTTGCAAAAAATAGCTCCTAAAATTAGAATTTAATAAACAAAACAGTCTGAAATATTTTTATTTTTTTTAACATACCACCATTATATTTTTGTGCAAATCTAGGCGGATCTTGACCTAAAAGAGTAGCAACAGCATTCGAACTAAAACAGGATGCACCATTATCCAACGCTAAAAGATAAGACCTTTAACAAAAAATAAATAAATAAAAAAAAGTTCTATGAAAGCAAAAAGTCCTACCAATATGGATGAACTATTGAGTTAAATCCAGCTGGAAATAATTTATTTCCATTCAAATTTTGTTCATCATCAGGTCCAAGTGTAAACATAGCTCCATTGTTTGGTCCCCATTGAAGAAGTGATGCATCATCAGGTACAACACCTGTCCATTTCATATTGATAAACACATAAGTTGGCATACAAAGTACTTTGAATTACAAAAATAAATAACAAAAAAAATAAATAAGAAATAGGAATTACCTCCAGTTACTCCAGCATCACAATGATGACTTGATTCAAAATGAACTCGATTATTAAAAACCATATTTTCCAAAATAAACGCTCCATGACCACCAGGCAAACCTAAATTACCTGTATCATAAAATGAATCAGCAATATGAGCTGAACAACCATCTTGAAAATTTTTTGTTTCTTTCCAATAAATTAAATTATTATTATTAATACTTGTATGATGTCGATATTGTAAATCACCAGCACCATATTGACCAACAAATACATTATCATAATCTATATTATTCATAAATGTTGCTGGTAATCCATTATCTTCACCAGTTGCCGTCCATTCTCGACATGTACTTAAAGTTGGTAAACCATTTTTATCAATTGATCTATCAGTTCGCTTTGGAAATACAGATGCAAGTACATATGTACCAAATCGTCCACAACCATGAAAAGTATTTCCTTCTAATCTTCCCATTTGTTGTAAACTAGGACATTCTAAACCATCGACATGACCTCGACCACCACCAAATCCTTGTTCTTGATACAACATACCATTATAATTATTCGCAAAACGATTTCCAATAGCATAATTAGTAAAACTCAAACCCCATAAACCAGCTTGATTCAGTGTTGTATCAGCTTGACCATTGTCTGTACCTTTAAAAATTCAGAAAAAATTCGACTATGAAAATTTTTGTTTTTGAACTCACCTGGTATAGTACATCCTCTTTTTTCTCCAGATTTTGCCCAAGGACATATGGCAACATTATGAAATATTCTATTATACATTTCATTTCCATCTTCAACATATATTGTTGCACCACGAATATCATTGTAAACATTATTCTCTACAGTTGATAAATGTGTTCCATGAATTGTTGTACCACGTTGATGACCATATTCAAAAGCATTACCAATAATTTTACAATCAGGACATTTTTTAACTAAATGTAAATGTACACAGTATTTTCCTAAAATACCACGTTGACCACATTTTTCAATTCTTGTATATTGTAAAGATAGAACAGATCCGGGTCCGACTGCAGCTGTATGTAATCCAAGAGTACATTTAGTTCGTTGAATACTATTCCAACATGAACAATGATCGGCTTGAATATGATCAGGTGGTCTACCACCAGCTACATCATTTACACAATTAACATGTTGAAAATCATCTCCAGTAATGATAATATTACGAGCAAGATTGATAACTTCAGCTTGAATGAGAGCAGACATATTTGCACCTGTAAATACAGTTCTTGATTGAAAATATGATGATATAAAACCAGTAGAAGTTCCATCTTTATTAAGTAATTTAATAGTATTATTATCCTCAAAACCTCCAATCGTAAAATCTTCAGCAGTTCCACTTGAACCTGTTACAGTTGGAGCTATAACAATTCTGTCACCCACTTTCCAACCCTAAAGTATACTAAACGTTTTGTAATAGAAAGAAATATGACATACTAACCATATCTTCAGGTTTGTGTGATAGACTAATTGAAGTCATACCATATGTAGCTTTATTAGCTAGTAAAGACCATGTTCTTGCAAGATATCGACCGCTAACATATATTTTACCAGCATTACAGGAAGCCAATGCACGAGTATAAATTGTTGGATGTTTGAGCCCATTATTTTTAATGTAAATATAACCTTGTTTATTGATTAAATTCATATTGAATTGACCTCCATCAACCTACACAGAATAAATATTTAATTTCTCAATTTCTAATTAAATTCCGAAAGTAAAAATAACTTACAGCAATATAACCAGCACACAACCATTGGTTATTTGAAGATTGACTTGCATCATTCCAAATTAATGATCCACTCACAACCAGCGCTGCAACATTTAAATTGCTATTCATTGTAACTGTAAAACCAGTTGGTATGATACATATAGTATCAGTACCACAAAATATTTGTAATTCAGATGATAACATTGAACTTGTTATTGATTTAGTTGTTGTTACTGTAACTTGATTTTGATTCTTACATGTAGCTGCTAAATCTTGAGGTAGTGGTGCTGAATATGAATCTTTTATAAGAGTACTAAAAGAATCAATATATGCTGTTTCATCTTGTTCACCAAAAGCTTCATAAGTAGCATGTGTTTGAGTTGAACATTGTGAAATAAAAAAAGCTTTTAGAATAAATAATATTAATATCATAGAAATATATTTATTCATCTAAAATATTATATAATTAAATTAAATTCGTCTTTCCTAGTTTTTAGAAATACCTTTTTGATGTTAAATCAAAGTGTGGATCATTAACACCAAGCCAAATATTAACTGTTACTAGAAATGTTCGAATGCGAAGATAAATTATAGTTGTAATTGAGACACTCGTTCGATAAGGATTAATTTAAAATATATATGATATCTTCCAAAACAATATTTTTCTTAATCACTTAAAATTGGAAATTTTTTTCATCACAATGAGACAATAGAAATATTGAAAATAAAAGGAATCTGATACTTTGTTTTTGTTGATATCGTAAAAAGCTTAAGGATTTTTAATGAGTGCTCCTTGTAGTAGAAGGGAACACGTGAAAATATTTTTATCTGCGTTGTTATATTTCTTATTAGTTCATAGAGCAACACTTCCAATTTGATTGATGAATTAACCTAAGAAGAGCAAGTTATAACATGTTTTAATCTTGCTAAAGAGTCTCACAGTTGACTTTGTATAAGATAATTACAACAAACTATCCTTATAGGATTCGTTACTTATATTCTTGGGTATAAAGTTCCCAATACCCTTTATTATTTTTCTATATTTTGATGTACTTTTTAATCCTTTTCTCCTTGTGACTATAGTTTGGAATCCTGTTATTAGTTTATCCTTTTGTCAGACCTTTACTATATCAGAAATCAACACCTTCACCCACACTCTAAATGATATCTAAATATGTAGCAATAGATAGATGGTTGATTGTGAAAACAAAATGTCAACACATAGTCAACAACATGTAAAAAATAAAAATATCTTTTTCTTTAAATATAATAATTTAATTTGAATGAAATCAATTTCAGATACAATTTTTCTTATTTCTTTTCGTCTTTGTTTATGAATGAATTACAGTTGTGTTGTACGCTGATGACGTGGCTGCACTTGAGTTGTTCTCGGAGTGGATGAATATCTTGTTAACACACCAAATACTTCCTTACGAAATCGTTTAGATACGATACAATAACAGTAGAAAGAACACTAAAACGAAAAATAATACATTCATTTACATGAAAAGTATGACAATCATTTACCGTGAATGTCCCATAGACATAACCATGAAAAAAATAGCTAACTACTTGTTCCTGTGCTTGCCGATAAGTACTCTTGGCAAGATTCATTGTAACTAGAGTATAAATTTGTACAATTGCATATGGAACTTGAAATACTAAAAGAGTAATAACTTGTAATAAGGCTAAGCTTATCATTTGTCGTGTAAGTGTCGATAATGAATGACGATCCTGCGTAGTTAATGTTTGTAAATTTCGATACGTCAAAAAACTAAAAACACTAACTATTATGATAGGAATAACAGCATAAAGACAAAGATTAATAAAATATGTATTGTATCGAACAAAATTTGGATTTATAGTAGTACAAATGGATATACTTCCTTTAGTTAAAAGATCGTACAAGATACTATACGGCATTACATGACAAATCCACAGGAATAAAAATCCAACTATATAATATCGTGCCATTCGAACATTACTTTTCTGTCGCCAGGTAGGAGATCGCGAAGAACAGAAATATGCATCAATAGATTGTAGACACATACAAGTAAGAGAATTAAGAAAAGTAATATTAATGAGAGAAATAGCTAATTTGCACCATACACGACTTTGTGCAGTCAAATCGATATTGAAGCCAAGACGAGTAATTTGATTAGTAACACCAATAATCAAAACAAATAAATCAAATAATGATTTTACAAAGACATAAAGTGAACTAGCATTATGTTTCCAGTTTCCTAGTTTAAAAAAGACAATGATATTTATACTATTACCTATTGTACCACTAATAAGTAGAGTAAATCCTAATGCTATAGATATATCTTGAGAGATAACTTGCAGTTGAAGAATAGCAGATGCGACTGTGTTCGTTGACGACATCGTATCTTTCTAAAATGATCTTCTCTAAATAAAATATCTACACATCAGTTTTTCATTATAAATACATAAAATAGAATAGTTATGAGGCGACCTCCTACGTTTCGAACTCTCAACATCTGAAATTGACAGAAGTTTTAATATAAGAAAGTAGAAAGAATGTTTTTGATAAAAATCTAATATTTATTGTTCAGAATCAAGAAAAAAAAGTTGTATAAATAAATATAATTTGTTGAACGTATATTTCTCGTTTGATTTCATGACTCTAAATAAATCTTCATTACCCAAAAGGTATTAATTTAATTCGAGTTTATACAGTCTTTTTATTTTAAACTGGATTTAAAAGCAGAAGAGGCAACACGTCTGGTTATGAAATATAAAAGATACGTAGAAAGAAAAATATTATATCTGCGAGGTATGTCAAATACTTGTTTATAATATCCTATTTTTATTTCTTTCCATGTCAAATGATAATTAAAGGCGTTTTCTACATAAATAAAGTCATTTTCAGCTTTACAATATTTCAACTAAACTTAAAAAAACATTTATAACATTTTAAGATAATATCAATGCAATTATTTTTTGAGGTTAAAATGTGAAACACAAAGAAATCAATTTCTATACCTCTCACAGGTTCTTTATGAGAAAGCATTAGGTTTTATTTCTTGCAATATATATCAAGTTGAGGATGCATATAGCTATCTTCGGTCGAGTATTGCAGGAGAAGATACGCGAAGTAGTTGAAATATTAGATGATGCATTTAATTCATTTGAAGCATCTACCGGATATTCTTACGGTTGATGATTGAATTCAACAAATATCAAAAATGTATTCAGCTATGATGAAACTGGTCTTTTTTTTAAATAAGGCTATGCCTAATAAATCA
Organism: Adineta steineri; assembly: GCA_905250115.1. Classification (NCBI taxonomy): domain Eukaryota; kingdom Metazoa; phylum Rotifera; class Eurotatoria; order Adinetida; family Adinetidae; genus Adineta; species Adineta steineri. The sequence continues at coordinate 27,801 of CAJNOI010000112.1, forward strand.
GTAATATCAAGTAAAGTAGATTGCAAAGATTGTTTTATTATTTTTTTTGTTGTTAATGCAATTGGTGATGAGAAGCTAAAGCCTTTAGTCATCGATAAAAATTATTCCTTCGGTATTTATAGATTTAATACTACGACAAAGCTTCACTCAAACCATCTTTAATACATGATAAAGTAATTTATCGAAATTCTATTCACTATGAATTACCTAGATTACAATTTTTATAGAGTAGTCTTAGATCTAGAGCGATAATATAAATATTCTTCGACGGTTTGAGAAATATTTTTACGTTATATGTGCATACTTCAATTGTTAAACTATCAAGTCGGAAGTATGTTTTGATATTTAAATAAACATTTGCATTTTATATTGTAACTGAAATAATTTTGTTCGCTCCATTGTTTTTCTTGTAGTTATAGAAAATCATTATTTTCTTTATAATATATATTATTCAAAGAAACTTTTTCTCGATTAACTTATTATAGTGACGGAACATTTCTATCTCATTTATAAATTATAAATCAAATAAATTTCCTTTCTCATTGTTTTTTGCCACTGTTATAATTCAGAAATAGTTTTTTCTACTTTTCCCTATTGGTCTCCTTCTATGATTGAGAAACACTCAATATATAGTCTTTAACAACGGCAATGAAACAACTGATACTTGAGTTCAGTAGTTGTTTGAAATGTTATCAATGATAATGAAGTTGACACTATAAATATTACGACAAATTTCTTATCTATTTTCTGTAAGATACAAATTAAAACTAGTTGAATAAAAGTAGATCGATTGATCTAAAATCCACATTGATACTAGAAATGATTGATTCGGACGCAATCTTTGTGTTAGTTTATATTTTATTTATTTTCATATTAGAAAAAGAACATCAGTGATCAACATTGCAATGGTAAACGTTTTTCTGCTGATGATATACTTTATAGTTTATCCTTTGACATTACAACAGCAATATAATTTGTTTCAATCATCTATTCATTTAACTCAATTTGGTACTACTTTTCAGCCTCCAGATCCTATTGAATTATTAAATATTTTTTCAAGCGTTTCATCGTTACTTCGATGTTCGATGTTATGTAATCAAAATCGTCAATGTCGTACATTTGATTATGACCTATCATCATTAGTATGCCGTTTATTCGGAAGTGAATATTCAACTGGAACAATTCTTACTAATGCAAGTTCGTTGACATCAAGAATAGGTGCGATACTTTATAATACAACAACTACTTCACAATTCTATTCAGCCTATAATCAAACATGTGATCAATGCAATACTGGTGATAATCGATATCTTCAATGTATAAATAATACATGCCGATGTCCATTACATACATACTGGACTGGTCAGAAGTGTTCGAATCAATTGTATAACGGAGAGGATTGCACTTCGATGCTATCTTGCCGACAAGATTTGAATCTTACTTGTTACCCTCAAACAAATACATGTACTACAGGTAATAGTCTTCAATATTATTTCTTTATACTCTTGATAAAAATCACAGACTTTAACCACATGGCAATTTGAGTAGAGATGTAGCAGTCTGGCACTTTATATTAAGGTTTATCTTATGACTTTTATATTCTGTAAGTAATAGTCTAGAGAAGTTGACTTTTCTGATTATCAGAATACATCTGAGAGGATTTTGTTTGACTCTTTCGAGAAACTTTAAATGAACAGTAAATCTTTTTATCTTCTATTGGAATGTTATTGTTTATTCTACTTTATAAATATAGTATGTAACACATTTGGACTTCAACAACCACCTGTTCTTTATAATACCAATCCAGGTCCACAATCAGTCATTTCTGCTGATTTCAATAAAGATGGACATTGGGATTTGGCAATCACTGATTATTATGCAAGTTCTATCTCAATACTCTTGGGTATTGGCAATGGATCGTTTGAGCAGCCTGCAGCGGTTTATGGATCTGGCGGCACTAATCCCTTTTGGCTTGTTTCTGAAGATTTTGATAAAGATGGAAATCTCGATTTGGCTTTGTGTAACGAAGGATCCAATAATACCGCTATTCTTTTGGGTTATGGCAACGGATCTTTCCAGACGGCTGCAACTTTTAATAGTGGAGGAGCACTTCCATCGTCGATCGTTGCTGCTGATTTTAATAATGATAACATAACTGACTTATCTGTGACAAATACAGGTTCGGATTATATCACCATTTTTCTCGGTTATAGTAATGGTGGATTCCAAACACCTGGAACATCTTATGCAGCTTATTCATCTCCATCAATTTTAATTAGTGGAGACTTCAATTCTGATGGTAAGATAGATCTTGCCGTAGTATGTCGAAATAGCAATCAACTACTCATTTTTCTTTGCTTTGGTAATGGATCTTTCCAAAACAACGCAACTTATACGACAGGAAGTACTCCCTATTCAGTTAGAGCGGCTGATTTCACTGGCGACTCAATACTTGATTTAGTTGTTGCTAATTTTGGTTCCAACTCGGTTAGTATTTTTATCGGCACTGGTACAGGTGAATTTATTGCGGCTACTCCTGCAACATATGCTACAACTAGTTCTAGCCCTGTTGATATTGCTATACAAGATCTAAACGGAGATTCAAAAATGGATCTTGCTGTATGCAATCAAGTGGGAAATACGATTACTGTTTTTTTAGGAAATGGAAATGGTACTTTTGGACAAGGGCAAGATTATTCATCGACGGGACAAAAATTACAATCAATTATCGCTCAAGATTTTAACAAGGATGGAAAATACGATTTGGCTGTGACCAGTCAAAATAGTAACACACTAGCCATTTTACTAACACAATGTTTCTAATACTAATTATAATTTCGAATTGATACAAACTGATTCAAATGAACATTTTTCTTTTATGAACTTTCTTACAACGCTTTTGATGTTCTATATTAATTTTTATTTTTTGCTTCTTGTATCTTTAGTCAAGCAATCACTTTCAACCTATTTGTTCGCTTTCGTTTTATCTTATTCTTTTTTTCTTTGGCTGTTAGTCCATACAAAGTCATTCAATATTAATCTTGAATATTGACTGTTCACGTAATATACATTTTTCTTGTGTTATTCGATGTAACTGATAAGAACATCCACAAAAAGGAACGAAATAGGATGAAATATTAAGCACTGAAGTGAACAGCCATCATATAAACAAGATACGATAACAAATCAATTCAACTCATCCAATACTCTCCCAACTTACACTCTCAAAACGGTAGTATCGTCAAACTCTAAAAAGATGATCTTTATTATCGAGTATTTCATTTAACAAACTCAAGAAAATCATATCTGCAGATGCACTCATTCCTTATGCATTTTTATATTTTCCTGAAGAATATAAGACAAGTGTGATGTAATTAATCTAACTACTCAAACTTGCACAAGTGATTGCGTAGTATTCTATCTTCTTGCATTTCATATGAAGCATGTAACGTATATTTTTTTGAACTGTAAAAAATACATTTTATCCTGCTTTTTTTTATGAAACACGAACTAAAAAAAGTATGCACATCTTTCATTCATATATTATATTTATATAAAGATTATAAAATTAGTTGTATCATATGGTTTAGGATCATTCCAAATATATGCTGTTAAAATAGTATCATCTGTCTTCTTTGCTCCAGCTCGTGTACCTCCAAGTGATCGATAAAACTGATGCGTTGATTCTTTATCAAGTGCCCAAACAAGAAAATTTCTCGGATGAAATCTTTCAAGAACAGAATTCCAAACAATTTTCCATAATTCTCGACCAATACCACGATGTTGATATTGTTGAAGAATAAATATTTGTCCAATTTCACAATCATATATTTGATCATTTACTGTTCGAGTACATTCAAGTGTTTCACGACCACAACACCATCCAATCATATTCATATTCTCATTCTCAACAACATAATAATAAAATCGAGAATCTTTTACAAATCTCGGTAGCCATCTATCTAATAGTTTTTGTACATCATCTTCCGTTGATGGACTTTCTAAAACATCATTCATTAATTTAATCATGGTAAGAAGATCATCTAATACGGCACTTCGAATTGTTATCTTTTCCAGTTTTGTCATAGTATTTATTGTGTCATATACTGTGAAAGAATCGACTATCTATCTATATATATATCAATATTGCACACGTGTTATCGCCAACACATCATATATGACACGTCACCATCAGAACCAAATAAATCACGATAAGTCATTTTTATTCTTCGCACTACGTCTGATAAAAATAGTTTTCATCAAAAACAAATGGATGAAATTACTCATTTGTAGTTTGAGTATTATAAAATATATTCCAATAAAAAAATAAAAATATCATATGTATTTTTGATGCAGTTCACTCAGTTAATTTATGATAGTGTGGATGTCAGAAATAATAAGACAAGATACTAAATTAATATGAATAAGAATCTTGAAAAATATCAAGATAAATTACATGTCATATGCTATAAGTATTATCAAATTAAAATACGAATATGTAAGAAGCGATATTAAACTGATAATTTACATCAAATTATTATTTTATTGTAAAATTGAATAATTGATTCTGAAATTGTTTTATCTATTGTATCCACTAATGAAAACGAATCCGAATCTGTCAAGTATTCTCTAACTAGATTTTTTCGAAATATACATCACATTTGCCGAATATTTAAATATCTATCTAAAAAATATTATACATATGACTTTTTCGAACATATTGTCTATGAATAAGGAGAATTCAGGTGTATGAAGCACAATAACGAACAACAATATATTCATATAGTATTTGTACTTCTTACATAATGTGAAAATGTTATTGAGAGTGAACATCAGGTACTGATTCTTACACTTGATTAAATAATTTTGTCTTGAAAAACGTTTTAAGAAAATAAAGTTATTTTATTGCAGAATATTTCGATGAAAATGAAATTTTTAGAGTATGTATACTATCTTTTGAGGGTGTGAATATATCTATCCTCTCTTAATCCATACCCACATCCACCCTCAAGATGGTTGAATAGGACATCAATAAAAAAGAACTTGAAACAATGAAAAGTATTTTCTATAAAGTCGATATATTAGGCAGTTGAAACTGATTTATTGTAAAAAAAAAATCACAAAACTTTATTTAATAATTAATTAGCATAGAAACATACGGATTAAGAAGAACAAATCATTTCAAGACGATTATAACAATATCTAAAAAAAAGTTTTTATTTATTGCTGAATTTTAGTTTGTTAAAGAATAAACGAAGAAGAAATGTCCAAATCTATATATTGAAGATAAGAGAAATATTTATTGAATTAAAAATAATTTTACCAACAAAGATCATATGTAAAGGAAACAAAATAATAACATAATTTTTGAAAAAAAATTGTTTTTTCTATTCTTTTCTTTTCTTTTGTTTATACAGAACAAAAAATTATTTCCAGGAAAATAGAAAAAAATATGAAACTTATTTTAGTTTTATTACTACACAATAAAATTAGGCATATTGAAAAGCAAAACATTTTCTAGAAGAAGAAAAATTACAAAAGACAAGTAATAAAAGAAATAACATTCTTCTCTTATTAACTTTTTTTTTTTGTTATGAAAGAAGATTTGTTGATATAACACATACTATCGTATGTATATTGTATTTTAGAGAAATTTCTCGATCTCATTTCAGTTTTAAAAACAGTAATTTTCTAATTCATTTAGTTTTTATTGAAAATAATTATGAATCAGTTCGATGGTATGAACAAACTTATTTTCCTAATCTTTTCCTGATTTTATTACGTAAACTATTTATTAAGATTCACTCGATACTTCATCTATTTGATTTTCTTTTTTGGAAAACAAAACATGATGAAATTCAATTCTAATATGAATCATGACTTAGTCAAAACTAAGAGTAGGTGTATTTTTTTTATTCATAACTTACTTCGATTCTCTGGCCATTTTTAAAAAAATCTTTCTATTATTTTGATTACTTTTTTCAATTTTGTTATTGTGAGTAAGAAAAATACAACAAAGAAGAAATTTTAATTACATAAAACTGTTTATGTAGAAAAAAAAATGCGTGGTATAACCATGGATTGGGAGGCGGATGGCGAAAAGATTTTTATTTTTAAGTTGATGACTGAAAACATTCATTATAGTTTTTTTCCATGTAAACAATGGACGTCTTGTGAATATTGTTTACGGTAGGAAATCTAGTATGCGATAACTATATATTGTTTAAGATTTAATATAATCGATTGTTTCAATACGAATAGTTTCCTAAGTGATGCATATTTTTATTAGATCTTCATTATGATTCATATGACTTTCTCTTTGAGTTTTTCTTTTCTTCAACAATCAATCCCTCTCAATATAATTAACATTTATTTTCAATTGAGAAAATATAAAATATAAAACTTGCTTCTTCTTCTTTTCTTTCTACATTTTTTTTAAAATTGAACCAAAATAGAAAATAGTTTTCTACTGATAGATCTACATTACATATTTTTATTTGATTAAGATTGACAAGCTTAAATTCGGATTGTCTGAAAATGCATAAGAATATTGAACAAAAGGTTCATATACTTATAGTCTTTTAATTATCGAATAATCTCAAATAATATGCTTTCTACTTGTCTCATAATTCTATTCGGCTTTAATAATATACTACTATAAGAAGATTTATTTTGAACTATTTTTTTGTACATCGTTGTTGTTCTATTAATTAACATAGTCAATCAATAATATGATATATATAATATTTTATTTAGATATTAATCATCATGGCTGATAGATATTTGAAATATCTTTCGATAAAGTCAATTATTATTATTGGGTAAGAAGTATTATATTTAATTTATTAGATTATATAGTAAGAATAACTTTTGTTAGATTTTTAATTGATAAAATCTTGGCTCAGTCTATCTGTCCAACGGCTGTTTGGGCATTGAATGGGACGACAATGGCTGGTTCATCAACAGGAACAGCTGGCACCACATTGATAAAACTTGATACTCCAGTTGCTGTTATTGTCGACAACAACAGTAATTTTTATGTGGCTGATAGTGGAAATTATCGTGTGTTATTATTTCCATCAAATTCAACTATAGGTAAAACGATAATTAACGGCAGCTCCGGTACTGGACTTAATCAATTCATGGAGAGTAAGTATATATATAGCTTTTATTGTTATTTTCATTGCAGTTTTTCACTTTTTTCTAGTCGATGAGATGCATACAGATGCCAATGGTAATATCTATATACTGGATGGGGTCTTGTCACGTGTAACAAAATGGACACCAGGATCTACAAGTGGAATTCTTGTAGCCGGTGGTGGTCCTTTCATTGATTATTATGATGGACATGTGGATAGCATGAGTGGACCTGTTGGAATGTTTGTTGACCCTCAAGCATTGTTTATTTGGATTGCTGATTCAGACAATGATAGAATTGTCAAATGGGTAAATTCAACTACAGCACTAACAGTCTGTGGTAGTTACGGTACAAACTCTGATCAATTTTTTTATCCATCAGCATTATTTGTCGATACAGCTGCTGGAAATACACTTTATGTGGTAGATTGTGGAAACCAGAGGATACAGATGTGGCTTCCAGGCGCAACTAGTGGACTAACGGTGGCTGGAATAACAAGTTACTATGGTACTAGACTCGATCAGCTGTGGTACCCATCAGCAATAGTTGTCGATAGTAACCAGAATATGTTTATTGTGGACACGGGCAACTCGAGAATTCTAAAATGGAAAGTAGGTGCAAGTTCTGCAGTGAACATAGCTGGAACTAATCCAGACGGAGGAACATTGTCAAATCAACTTAACAATCCAGGTAGTATTAGCTTCAGTTCGAATGGATCACTTTTTGTTGCTGATACTTCTAATAATCGCATACAAAGATTTATTATTTCTTGTCGTAAGATTTGTTTAAGATTAATAATTTTATTTTAATATATTGATATTCTTTTTCTACTATAGCGATAAACATATCAACTACAACTGCTGCATCAGTAGTAACTACAACAAGTAAGTATCATGTTATTTTAAGCAGAATAGACATCCATTTTAATATTAATCTGTCCAATTTTTTTCTGATTTTGAACTGATATCTTACATGAATAAATAATATTTCTTATCTGGAAGATAAAGATTTTTATGATAAATTATTTAATATATCAATTAAAATCATTTTTTCTTTTTATTAACATATTATAAAGTCTCTGTTTCAGTTTTTAAAAAACAGTTAACGCGAAATTAAGGAAATTTTTTTCGATGAAAATCGTTTATTGCTTTCATAAGAATAATAAAAATTTAATATATTGGTCTTAATTATTTGATCAATAATAACGACCAGATAATTCCATGGCGAACAATAAGTTATATAACTTGGACACTAAAAATCAGATAGATGTCGTTTAAATAACAACTTTTTTATTGAATTACAAGAGAGAAGTTTATAGTTCTTTAATTATCAATACTAAAACTTTTATTACTAAATAAATAACTATATTTTTCACTTATCACTATATATAAAATAAACTCATAAAATGAATATTAAACTATGTATTTGTTTTTTACTAGTACCTATTTTGACTTCAAATTGTGCAATGACTATTTGGGCATTGAATGCAACAACAATTGCTGGTTCACCTATAGGTCTTTCAGATCTCACTTCAACATTGTTGACTACTCCTGAAGGCGTCTGGATTGGTAGCAATGATTCGATGTATGTTATAGATTGCGACACATACTGTCGTGTGCAAATTTTTTATCCTGGTAATTTGGAAGGGATAACAATCATTAATGGCACCGCTGGTACCGATCTCAATCAGTTCAATGGCAGTAAATAATCTCAGATAATTTAAATATAACGTATATTTTCTTTAATTTAGTGGATGGTATAAATGTGGATGTGAGTGGTAATATCTATATACTTGATAGCTATAACGCTCGTATTACAAAATGGGTCCCAGGAGCATCGACGGGTATACTTGTAGCCGGTGGGAACGGATTGGGCACTTCACTCAAGGCACTAAATTCTCCTTCCGATTTTTTCGTTGAACCAAATACATCCTATATTTGGATAGCTGATACATCCAATAATCGAATTGTAAAATGGATGAATGCATCAATTGGAGTACTTGTTGCAGGAGGTACTCGTGGTACAAAAGCTAGTCAATTTGATGGTCCAAGCGGATTATTCGTTGATACATCTGCTTCGAATACACTTTATGTAGCAGACACAAATAATCACCGAATCCAAAAATGGCTTTATGGAGCGAGCAATGGAACAACACTGGCCGGAAAAACAAGTATGCCTGGTACTGGACTAAACCAGCTTAACTCTCCACAGGCTTTGGTTGTAGACATGAGTGGATCAATGTATATCGTTGATTTGGGAAATAATCGAATCGTTTTATGGTCATTAGGATCTACATCGGGTATACTCATTGCTGGTTCAAATACTTACGGAGTATTGCCATCTCAACTATATGCACCTTATAATATCAGACTTGATTCAACTGGAGCTCTTATTGTCGTTGATTACGGCAACAATCGTATTCAAAGATTTCCTGTTCTTTGCTGTAAGTTTAATAAATAAATTAATCGCTTTTTTAATAAAAATGATCAGGCTACAGGTTATTCATTATACTGATTCTGAATATGAACATACGAAATTCCCTTCGGCCTTCATCGATGATTTTCTAGAACATCGGTTATCAAAAATAATAAACTTTTTACTAGCTCTTGTCTTTCATCTACTCCGATTATAGAGTGTATTGAATTGCCTATACAAAGAGAATAACTGTTTTTGTTTAAACAGAATTCACTCTTACAGATAAACTGATATGTTCTATGATCTGAGCAACTAAAACAAACATTTAGTAAAAATTTTGTTATTTTTGATAGCCTGCGTTCTAGAAACCCATCCTATATAGGTTTAGCTTACAATTGAACAGAAATGAAAATTATTTAATATTTAATAAAGAAAAGATAATTTTTATTCACAATTTATTTTACTTAATCATGCTTTTTTCTATTTCATGTTTTCTAGCGCCGAATATAACGGCATCATCAGCAACATCAATATTAACCAATGCAACGTCAAGTGCTGTTACATTACAAAGTAAGATAGAATACATTGATTCAAAAAAAATATCTAAATAATATGATCATGTGTTTTTGTTATAGATACAACAATGGCTGTTCCACTTACTACCAATATTCCAACAGCATCAGCAAGTAAGTAGAAAATTATTTGAAAAGAATAAGTAACTAGAAATAAAAGTATATATAAAAAAAATGTAAACATTAGATGTGTTAATTTGTCTCGCATATAGAATATAGATTTTAAATATGACTTGAGTTTATTTATTATACTAAGATATATCCAAGAAGTGATCTTGTAATATTTATTTTAATTAAAGAGTATCTGTCAGATAGTTTAGAAGAAAAAAATTGTTTTAATATGTAAAAGCATTGTATAAAACTATAGTAATAGGATGCAACTAAGCGTTTATAGCAACGCACTTTAACAATGTGGAATGAATAGAAAATAATATAATGAAGTGATGCATTTTTTTCATGATGTATACTCATTTGAAAAGTTATAAAGATAATTTCAGTATATAATATTTAGTTGATGCTTTGTTTATAATCTGAAATATCTAGTTAAGATTGATAAGATTATATGATGAGAAAATATACTACAAACTACAATTGGCGTGTACATCTTCTATATTTATAGTAAATCAGTGTCTCTGTATTTCTTCTAGTTAACTGAACACGTAGAATTTCAAAAGTTTGTTTTGTAGATATTTAATTAAATATTCTTTTTCTTTCTATGTTGACAATTTCTCTTTAATATTTTACAGTAAAAAACTGTATCTCAATAAGAAGTTTTTACTTTCTTCTATTCTATTTAGTATTATTATACTCGATAATGCTATGCTAG
>CAJNOI010000112.1:47418-88316 GCA_905250115.1 Adineta steineri
TTTCATCAATACCACCATCAACTAATGAATATGATCTTCGGAATCAAAGAATATCAACGAGATTATTTCTTATTTCTTTAATTCTAATAATGACTATTCTTATAACATATAATGCGTCGATAAATGTTCCCAAAACTATCACTATTGATAAACCCACTCTTATGCAATATTTAGATTTATATTCAACACATTCAGAAATTTTAACTTGTCCATGCACAACAATATCCATTGGGTATGAAAAATTTGTTCATATTCAATATACATTACATCAAGTATGCAATAGTACTTTTGTCAATAATAGTTATATTGAGAATATTTTTTGGCAAAATTCAACTATTACTATAGGTTTTCCAAATTTTTTTATAACATATCCTTATATACTCAATGCTCTAGCTTTATTTTGCCAATTAATGGATAACATACTATCTGATAGTTTGATTGAATTCTATTCAAATCAATATTTAAGTGTAACTGTTACATCTAAACAGTTATTTGAATTACAAGTACAAGCATCATTTCAACAATTTATCATTTCAAAAATAAATGATTTACTATTTATTATGCAATTCATACGTGATACAACTCAAGCCAATAATTTTTTCTCTGGAATATTGACAAATTATGATTTTGAATTTGTACTTTCTAGCTATTATCAGGATACCACACTTTTACAACCAATACCATTTGAATTATCTAATTGTAGCTGTATGCTTTCAGCGTTATGTACTGAACAAGCAGTTATTTATGACAATGACTACAATAATAATAGTTCATTTATAGTTCCAGGTTTATATGTTGGATGTTATATAGTTGAAGCATTATTACAATCTACTTTAGAATGTTTTTTTAATCAAACATGTCTAAATATTTTACAATCATATGGGGGATTTTCGTCATTTATGAATGTCTTACCACTTAATTCATCATTATCTAGTCGATATAATGAAACATCAACTATAGAAGAACTTGTTAATGAATTAATGATTGAAAATTGGAATTTATCTATCATATATGAGAATTATTATAACGGTTGTCAACCAACACAATGCAGTTATAGTTATATAGCTAAGAATAATGCAATTTATATTGCTACTATGATATTTGGTTTAATTGGTGGTCTAATGACAATTTTGCAATGTTTTATACCAAGATTAGTTCGATTGATTAAACCCTGTTTTTGGAAAAGGAGAATTGTTCCTGAAATGCCTGTTGTTCAAGCTTAATTTCAACTTTATATATATATACCTATTGACATTTATATGCCTTCAGAATACAAATAAATAATATATAACTTTTGCTTTTGCTTTTGTAAACAGTGATACTCACATAATCAGCTTGCCGTAAAATTTTTTATTGTAATCTATTTAAGAAAATAAATATTATTAATAAAATTTAATAGTTCTTGATGGTGTGGGCGTGGATGTGACGGGTGTAAGTATATCTATCTTCTCTTAATATACACTCACACCCTTAAGTACACTTAATTATACTTGAGCACGTCAACAATGTTTTTATTTTCATTTTGATCTTTGACGCTACGATCAATATACATGCAACTTTATTATATTTCATACGACTCTTCTTTCTTTTGAGAGAACAGTCAAAGAAAAATGACAGAGGACACCTATCTTAACTGCTATTTGTAATAACTTTTCTTATCTTATCTATTGTATGACAGTAGAGGAAAGAAAAGAAGGTATAGAAGTTTTCAGTCATATTTTACCTTCACACGAAAATAGGTAGAATAAAAATACTGAATATCAACAGTAACTCATGATTTTTTTTTCTTCATGTGGAAGGTAGTTTGTATTGATAGCATTGATAAAAATCTATTTTTTTATGTTTAGTGTCGACATTAAACGATATGTTTGCCGTTAATGGCCAAAGTAAGTTATTTTTTGTGCTTAATATCAAAACATCATTTTAAAGTTAGTATAAAAGTATAAATAATATTATTATTATAAAAAAAACCATACGTACAGTGAAGAGAATATCAATAAAGTTCTAATAACTCTACTTTTTAAATAAACATTGAGAATGTTATAATACTTTATGTTGAAACTGTCAGCTTCCTTTCGTTTCAGATTTTCTTTTACAATTGTTGAAGAAGATTAATGGGGGATAAAAGATGGCTTATCATCGATTTTATGAGTCTTTATTTCAAATCGTGTATTTTACTTTGAGCATATTCGTTTCTCATAAACCATAAGATTTAAATAGAGTTGTATACGCTACAGAACTTTCAACAGATCATTTACTCCGTTTTGTAGAAGTATCGATATGAAGGACATTTAATTTCAATGAATAGAAGATGATAAATATTACTATTTAGTTAATTTTAAATCCTAAACAAACTATCCTCTATCTTTTTTTAGATATCAAACTAATTAAACTGCAATTACTATGTCAATGAGTGATGCCTACAATGTTTACGATACAATTCAATTCATATCAGCTCTTGGAGTTAAAAAAGCCAAACAATCAATTGATCATATGATAATTAAATCTGTTTTAGCCGGTGTTCTTCTATCATTTAGCGGTTTATTCATGCTGACTGTTGGTGGTGGAGGTGCTCCAATAGAGCAAAATCTTGGTCCTGGTGTACTCAAAATGGTACAAGCTGCCGTATTTCCTATTGGTCTTATTTTAATTGTTATTACTGGTGGTGAATTATTTTCTGGTAATATAATGACATTGGTTGTGTCAACATTACATGGAAAAACAAAATGGCATCATATTATTATTTCATGGATTGTCTCTTTTCTCGGAAATCTTGTTGGTTGTATATTTTTTCAATATATATTTGTTTATTATGCAGGTCTTCTCACTCATGATCCTTATCGTTCATTTACTGTGCATTTGGCTGAGACAAAGGGTAGTACTCAATGGCATCAATTATTTTTAAAAGGTATTGCTGGTAATTGGCTTGTATGTCTAGCAATATGGTTGGGTACAAGTGCACGTGAATTAGTTTCGAAAATAGTCGGTGGTTTTCTACCTCTCTGGTTATTTGTTGCCGTTGGATATGAACACGCAATTGCCAATATGTTTACAGTTCAAATGGGTATGATACTTGGTGCTAATTTATCCATTGGAAAATATATTGCTTGTGTAATGATACCTGTTACGCTTGGAAATATTTTAGGCGGTGGACTTTTTGTTGGTGTCACATATTGGTATCTTTATTTAATTGAAAAAGTCGACACTGAACTTAAGATTGATGCTAAACTACCAGTCAGTAATACTGATGAAATCATAGGAAAAAATGAGACAATAGTTGAAATTCAGGAATTGTAATTCCATTGTTGTTAATTTACTTGCAATAGGAAACTGTATAAAATTGTTATAAATTAAAATAGTTCGATGGAGCATCCTCGAAGAGGAAACAAACCGGTTTTTTTCTATTTCTATTGAATTCTTAAAGTTTTCATGATGTGTTATAATTTTTAATGTTCTTTTATAACTGAATGAGAATGAGGATGAATGAACATAAGATTTATTCATTCACAAAATCCAGTTTATCGGAAGTTTAAAGAATTAAATAATAATAGTGAAAAATCTATAACAGAAGAAAATTCAATTGCAATAAATATTAAATAATAAAATAATCGGTCATGTTTGGCTTAATGATAACTACGAAGATGCTATGCAACTATTATCACATGATTATCAGAATATTCAAAAAAGATCAAATTATTACATTGAAATATTGTATTTTTCTATTTCTTAATGAACTTATTGGAAATGAGAACCATAATATCGTTTGGTTTTTGACAACAACAAATTAATTCCAGCAAAGTTCTGCACTGAAATCATCATCTACTCATGCCCTCTATGATTTCATTTTTTCATTCCAAAAGAAATATATTAAAGAAACTATACACAACTGTATTGCTTGTTGGTATTGTACACATAACAAAATGTAAAGAAAGAAAAAAACTTGCGTCGTTCGATTTTGAATTTCGTCGACATGAGAATACGTCCGTCATAGCATATACTGAATTTTAGAGAATTGCGTCATAAGACGTTTTTCTTGTCGTCGAAGGAAAAAAGTGATGCAACTAATCGAAAAATTGAGTAAGATTTTATTTTTATATAAATTGTTGTTATAGATTTGTGTGATGTTAGACTAAATATATATTTGTGTGTAATGGACAGCCCAATCTTCCTTCAATGGCAGCAATGGGAATCTCGAGTGCAAGAATGGTTAAATCAACCTGAAAATGAATTAGATTTGCTGGATACTACCTCCTTCGATCGAGTGATATTGACTATCTTGGCTATAAAATATGAAGCTTTGTATCAAGATATGAGCCCAGAAACCAGATTCGCTGTCACGAAGCAACATGGTGAGCGTTTATCTACCGTTCGACTTTCAAAAACCAAAGTATCAGAAGTGGAAGAGCCAAAAGAAGATGACCAAGCTAAATCAAACCTATTCAACAAATTCACCGATCGTATTTTAAGTCCGCAACAAGTGAGTATTGAAACTTCATCAGAATGGCAAGAGTTTGATCAATTATGTAAATGGCATGGAGTAGCATTCGTCCAACGATTTGCACGATGTCTGCCTCAGTTTCTCGTCGAATTAATATCTATGACTTCGGCATATCAGGAATTAATTCACAAGAGCGCTATAGTTTCATCTATACCTGGAATTGCGAGTCAGGTTTATCGAAAGAACAATATCGGTGAAATTTTTCTCAGTATTGATATGAAATCCGCAAATTTTGCTATGCTCCAGCACATACATGCCATCGATGCTCATATGTATCCGAATTGGTCGGAGTTTTTATCGGTATTTGTCGGACAAAGATCTTTAGTCATAAACAGCAAAAAATTACGACAGCAATCCTTGGGTCGTCTGCCTGAGTTTTACAAACTAGAAGCACTTTGGAAACATTTTATGGGTAACATTTATCAAACGATACTTTGTCCCTGTTTGGATGAAAACGGCGTCGAAGCGCAGTGCGTCGCTTTAACCGGGGACGAAGTAGTATTTCATCTAAATTCAACAATGAACACAGACGAAGTGCTCAACTTAGTGGAGCAAGTGCAAAAATGCCTTGTAAAAGATAATTCAAGCGTGAAATTTTGTGTACAAGCATATCATATCCAGATGTTTCACTGGGAAAAGAAACATATGTGTTTTGCACGAATGTTTATTGGTGAAAGTAAAGAAAAGTCTGATTTGAAATGCGTACCTGACAAAGATAAAAACTATGAACAAGCCTATAAAGATTTTCAGGCGTATTGTGGCCTATGACACTACATTCTATTTTTCTGCATACTTTAACGATTTTTCTAGAAATAAAATAAATTTTATCGCTGTGTAAGGATCTCAAATGATAAAATGGTTGCAAATCGTATTTTTTTAGATAAAATATAGAATTTAAACACGAGTAATGGATAAACTTTCTACATTATCCACGCGCACTTTCAAACAAGTAAGTCGAGACGACGAACGTTAATTGCAGCTAATAGTCAAATAATATTAATATGAAATTCGGAAGAGAAAGAAAAGTATTCTATATCATTGCAGCATTCGTGATGAAATATGCACGTGTCATATTTGCAATGTTGACGTGTATGCTTCCTTTCTACGACATGATATTTCACCTCTTTATCGGTTAGTTACAAATATGTTGTGTAATAATTTTTTCACGTATAAAACGACAGAATACGTGAGAGAAAAAGCTATTTCATAGACAGTACGAAAAAAGTTAAATCGTCGACAATCAAACTCTGTGTATCTATTCCAGTAAACCATTTATATCAAAGACTAATATTTAAAATAGTATAAGTAAGCTTAAAAAATTCGACGTATACTTTTATTTAAATTGACTGTTTAGTGTTTCGTGGACGTGGCCGTGGTCGTGGAACAAGCCGAGGCCGAGGTGGTCGAGGAGCAAGCAGAGGTCGTGGTAGAGTCAACACTCGTGGCAATTTTCGTGGAAGGTCTCGATTTGTCCCTCCTCAATCAATGAATATTGAGCAACAAACAATACCAGTCAATCCTCCAGTGGATCTTGATATTAATGTTGATGCTAAACCATTTTTTGTTAATGCAAATGTTACAGTCGATCAACATATCCAAGCTCAAACAACAAATTTACCTCGTTATTTAGCTAGTTTATTTGCACTCAATGAAAATAGTGTCGAAATTGGACAGAAAGCTAAAGCTTGTGTATTAGCTGCTGCTTGGGGTCGACATGATCATAAATTAGCGAATGATCTTTTACGTCATCGACATTTATTTACTCTCACTGAAGTACTTAAAGCAGTGACTATGCTAGATGCTGGTCGACAAATTCGAGTTTATGAAAAACAACTTAAACGTCTAGAATTAAGTAAAACAAAATGTAAAGCAACAAAATTAGGTAAAATTAAAAACAACATTGATAATTTAAATAAACTCAAAGTATCAAATGGATCAGCTAGTGGTGGTATTGCTCGACATATTCAACGTTGGACTCGAACATTAACTCAACAAGAACTTGAATATTTTGCATTACATATGCCAACAGAACCATGGAGAAAATTAGCTGATATTGTTCATTTTAATCCTACTAAAGATTTTCCAGCGTTACCATGGTTTTTACCATTTTGTTTTGGTACACCAGCACCGGACGAAACAATGGTCAATCGTTGTCGAGATTTAACAGCTGTTAATATCAATAATTTAATTAAAGAATTTAAAATTCCTTATTCACATTTAAAACAATTCAAAGAACATTTAAATGATGAATCAAAAGCAAGAATTGCCTCATATGAAGAGAAAGTAGATACTATTTTATGGTACTATGAAGATTTAGAATGTCCAGATGTAGATGAAATTATTAGTGAAAGAATACGAAATGGTGAACGAATTACTTTACCATACGGGAAACTTATGGATCGTCTTTTACTTATTCGTACATTACGAGATAATCAACCGGATATTCCAACATTCTATCGAAACAACGAATATAACCGTGGGCGAGGACGCGGACGTGGTCGAGGACGTGGTTTTGGCAATGCTAATAATCAACATTCACTTCAATCGAAAAAATCTACACTTTATTCAGACTTAATATCAGTAGCCGAAGCTCAACTACAAACGATTAAATTACCATTAGAATCACCAGTTGGTGTTCTTGCTGATGCATCGTATTCCATGGAAATTGCTATACGTACAGCGACGATTCTTTCATCATTATTAACAGCAATCTGTTCAGCAAAATTGACTTTCTTCCATGGTGAAATGTTTCTTCCATCATTTACACCAAAAAATGTTGAAGATGTTCTTACACTAGCATTAACAACAAATGTTGGTGGAGGCACAGCAAATGCTGCTGCTCTTTTACCATATTATCTTAATAGAGAAATTATTAAAACCTTTATTATGGTAACAGACGAAGAAGAAAATGAAAGTATTGAATTAATTGATGGAACAAAAACACGATTCTTTAAATTATTTATGAAATATCGTGAAGAAGTTTATCCAGCTAAATTAGTATTCATTTCATTTCTTGCTCATCAACATGATCTAGGTCAAATGTATAAACAATTTCAAGAAGCGAATGTACCCGATGTAACTCAAGTAAGGAAGACATTATTTTCAATCTTGTTTTCTGTTAACTATAATTATGTGTTTTTCTTTAGTTTAAATTTAATCGAGAACGTCCAGATTTAACAAAACTTGATAATCTCTTAGGTTTGTTATCGACTGGATCATCAGGTTTATTTGAAGATCGAGTAGGAAAATTACAAAATGATTTTCAACAAGATGGTGTTAATTCAGTTCTGATGAAGTTACTTAATAAACAAGACGAGAATGCTGTTCCAATGGAATCAGAAATAACTACGGCGACAACAAACTAAACTTTTCTCATTTTGTTTTTTCAGTTTTATTTTCTACTAAATTATACAATTTTAATAAACTATTTGAATATATATCTAGAAATAATATTTGCCAGATACATGCGAATGCTGAGAGGAGATAGATGAATATAGAAGAAAAAGATACTGATATCCATACCCTTATTACGTGTTTGTATTTTTTTTATTCTCTTTTCTTTTTCTCTGTGCCTCTTCTATTTCAATGCATGTCAAACATTCACATCTATTATGGTATGAAAGAGTGGGAAATATTTTATAAGAGTGAATCGGATACATACTTTTGTTTTTGTTTTCTTCTGTTTTTTTTACAAAAGTGTATTAGTTGTGTTTAGTGAAGACAATACAATTGTTACTTTTATCAAGTGTTTCTTGTTTCAAATTCAGATACTATATTATCTCAAATTACATCAGATGATGGTGGATATAAACTCACTATAGAATTACAAATATTTATTGTGAAACCTTTTTCAGCAGATGTACACGAGTGAGATATATTGTCGTTTCAATTATATTAACTAATCCGAATTTGTTTTTAATATTTACCTCATAAGAAATACACCACTAGAAAGAGCATGAAAAGACAACTATATCAGAGTACTGCGTTTTCTGTGCTATTTTTCTTCTTTCTAGTCATATATGTTCACATATAGAGCATTTGTGTGTAACGTATACAACCCTAGAATAAAAGTTATGATCGATATTTGGAAAGCATAAGATATTTTTGATTACATCCATACACTACTAATATAAGTTGAGTATAATGAAGACATTCTCAATTGACAGTACGAAAAATTTATACTTTTGACTATTTTCTTTGTTTTCTTCATTCACTTGTAGGTTGTAAATGAGATAATTTTTTTTTAAAACTATTTTTTAATAGAGCTTTACATTATGTATCGCTTTGCTTTATTTCACATTTGTGCTGAGAAATAAGTGATCTATTACAGAGGTATATTCCTTGATAAATCATAAAAATTTGAATTTTCCCTATCATTCTCACTTCTAATTCCAGTTTAATATAACTTTTACTATGACTATCGATATAATTATTCAAATTTAATTTTTCTTTCACAAATGAAAACAGCTTAATTTTTGTTTTAAAGCATCTTTGTTTCTCACTATAACAATTAGTTTAGTCTTTAAAATCGAGTGTAGCTTCTATATTATTATTCAAATATAAGAATACAGTGTATTTTCGAGCGATAGCACTTTCATTAATCTTTGGAATGTAAGATAGTGTGAGAGTGTGAGGCATAGGTGCAGATCAAGAGCACAAACATCTACACTCACTTAACTTCAAGATGTTTTCTAACGATTTCTTGCAATGTATGGATTAGAATAACCGAAAAAATAGTTTAGATTTAATAGCAAGAGCATGTGATGAAAAGGTGAGTTTTTCGTCATATTAGTGTTGTCATTCGCTCAGTTAGCAATGTATTAACAAACTCTGAAATGACGCTTTCAATAATTAATTATTTAGAAAAAAAACTTAGTAGTTCTTAAAACGTATTAGTTCCAAACGAGTTGAATGAGAGAATAAATATAACTGTTACCATACATTAATTTCAGATTCTTAATTATTTGGGATTAGTGATCACTTCTTCATTTGGAATAGCATATCATCGAAGCAGTAACGACTTCAGCGAACAAGACGATGACAAAATCAACATCCATCAATACACCGAGAATATCAGACGAGACTGACGAAAATCATGTGATTAAGAATATACGAAAATGGCTCATTTCTTTCAGTTTTACTGCATTCGTAAGTATATCGCTTCTAATCTATTCTTGTGAAATAGTTTTGAGGGATGATATGACGTTTGAATCACTGAAAAATTCATATCTGTTCTTCTCTCTTATGAGGGTGTGAGTGAGGATGCAAGATAGTGAGACTATGAGCAACAGTAGAGACGTGAGCTATTCTTCTTGGACAATGCCAGCCTCTAGCCACATCCTCACTCTCTCGATCAGTATGCTCTTGGTTGAAATATAGATCGTCGAAAATCAAAGTGTTATAGTTAATATCTTGAGTAATATACGATCAAACAATATTCGACGATCTTTATTTTAATAAAGTTCACTCAGGCGATCTCATTTACAATGATGAGCATTAAAATCACTCTTGCACCATCAAGAGACTTGTTTCACTGACTTTTCAATTCTTAACATCTCTTTTTAAGATTGTAGGCATGATCATTTTCATTCGTGGGGGTCGTTCAATTCACCATGATTACAAATCGGACAATATATCATATGAATTTCTATTGGCGTTAAAGATCGCTAGCTGGATTATACAAGGTAAATAATCTAGTCAATTGACTATCAATAAATTAACAACACTTGAACTTGGTTAAAATAATCATTTTTTACACAACTAGGCATCGCGGTGGTCTTTTGGTTGATCATATTTCTTCTCTCGATCAAGAACTACGTTCGAATCGGTATCCTAATGGTAATTCTTTTACATTCAATTCTTTTCTTCGTTTTTCTTTGATAATAATTTGCCTTCTGTTTCATTGCAGGCACGTTGGGTCCTTCTCTTTTATGGCATATATTATTCAATTGTTGGTCTAACTTCTACAATTATTACAGTTTTAATTGAAATGCCTCTCATAATTCCCATCTGTTTTGCTGTTGGAACAGTAGTTTTCAGTGGACTTTGTGTAAGAATATCTTTGCTTTTGTCATTTTTATTCTAATAGTGTTTTTTTTACAGTTTTGTTTATCTTATTTCTGGCGTGAAATGGGTCGCTTGGTAAAAAATCATGAAAGTCCAACAAACGTCTAAGTGGTTTACAAAACTAACAAAATTATTGCACACATAACTTTGCTTATCTTTTATTTCGAATATTCAAATCTGTTGTACATGTTCGAAAAATGTTTCTGTTGTTAAACTTTACTATCTTGAAGGTATGGATGGAGATGGAATGAATAATTCAACATTTCCATTCAGACTCTTAAGATGCTTTATTTCATTTTCAATAGCTTGTTTATATAAACTGATATTCCATGTCGAGAAAATCGCCGCGATTTTGTCGATTTTTTTCAAAATCAGCGTAAAATCGTAATTAATTGCATTTTGAAGAAAAATCGATGATTAAATCAGGAACAATCGCGATTAATCGAAATCTTTTTTTCTATCAGGTGCAAAGTTTTTGTTATATTACTACAAGTGTGGCATATATATACTCATAACTTATATTTTAAATATATTAGACTATGTTTTCAGACGTTTATTCGCAATCAAAAGAATTATTATTAAATTTAATGTCAGCAGTATCGCATTCATTCGGTTGGGTAATCGTTATGTAGATCAACATCTAGACTATCCTTTGTAGTCATTAGTTAATTATGTATAATATATGAGCGTTTCAGCTGCCCTTTGCTGATTATTTTACTATCATATCATGATCATAACTATGATTTTAACAAATTTAGATTTTTTTTCGGCTGAATCTGGAGTTTTAAACTATCAAGTTATGTGTAAGGATCAAAATTTCAGGATTTTCACAACAAGTTCTATTTGGTCGAACTCACATGTCAATTGCAGTATACGTATACATATTATAACTCCAGTAGTGATGCTGGAAATTAATCTACAGAATCGATATCGTCAATACAACAAAACATCGATATTCCAGAAACAAATGAACAGTCTTCATAATAAAGTCAACTAAAAGATTAAACTTATGATATTTTAATGATTCATTATTTTCTAGCTATTGCAAAAAATAGTTATTCAGAATGCTAGATATTTTGTATGATTTTTCTGTGAACATTTAGTTATATTTACTTTTCTTTTATTGTAATTTCGTACATATTACTTAACTAATTTAGATGTTCTGTTATTATTGCTGTCTTTTTACATCTTCATATTCTGTGCGTATTGTAACTATGATTCTATACTATATCTCTTTATGTGTTGATTATAAGTTTTTTTTCTTTATCTATTGTATTTATATTTTATGAATGATACGTGTAGAGGAGTAAACATCATGTTTCATTATAATTCTTTTATTTTTATTATTAGTTCTATCGTAACGGATGATACAAATAGTTAATTATTTTCAAATAAAAAATAACTGAAAAATCTAAATGTATCCAATCAGTTTTTAATAAAAATACTGATTAATCACGATTATAAGACATTAAATCGGCGATATCGCGACAGTAATATTCTGAGTAATCAGCGATTAATCGACGATTTTCATGACATAGGATAATATCCATACCCTTAATACGTGTTTGTATTTTTTTTATTCTCTTTTCTTTTTCTCTGTGCCCCTTCTATTTCAATGCATGTCAAATACTCACATCTGTCACAGTATGAAAGAGTGGGAAATATTTTATAAGAGTGAATGGGATACATACTTTTGTTTTTGTTTTGTCCTCACTTTTTTACAAGGGTGTTATTTATGTTTAGTGAAGAGAATATAATTGTTACTTTTATCAAATGTTTCCTGTTCAGATATTATATTATCTCAAATTACATCAGATGGTGATGGATATAAACTCACTATAGAACTACAAATATTTATGATGAAACCTTTTTAGCAAACGTACACAAACCAGATATATTATCGTTTCGATTATATTAACTGATCCAAAATTTCTTTAATATTTACTTCATAAGAAATACACCACTAGAAAGAGCATGAAAAGACAACTCTGTCATAGTACTGCGTTTTTTGCTATCGTTCTTCTTTCTAGTCATATATGTTTACATATAGAACATTTGTGTGTAACGTATACAACCCTGGGGTAAAAATTATGATCGATATTTTGAAAGCATAAGATATTTTAGATTGCATCCATAGATTACTAATATAAGTTGAGTATAATGAAGACATTCTCGATTGACAAGTACGAAAAATGTATACTTTTCGTTACTCCCTTTGTTTTTTTCATTCACTTATGGATTGTAAATGATATAATTTTTCTTCTATAAATAACTTGAAAGTAAATTCTATATTTTTTTCAGAATGAGAGACAGAGAATGCAGCTTTTTCGTGTTGTTTATTTATTTTTTATACTTTAATAGAATTTTCGACCTTTTCAAGATGTTTTAACTCGAGTTCATCATCAGTACAGTAACAAGAAAAAGACATAGAAATGAAAATATTCTGATAGTGAGATTGGATTATTAAAAAAGTACGTAAAAAATACTAATGAAAATCAAAAGATTATCTAATTTTAACTTCAAACTTGCTTTTTGCATCAAAATGAGATTCAAACTAAACAAAATAAATCAGATAAAAGTATAAAGAGAAAGTACATATATATATGCGTATTATTTTAATAATTTGTAAGATATAAATATGTCTCTTATAAAATCAGTCAAAGGCAAAGACCAACGCACAACTTATGAAAAAATTGAACTTCGAATACGAAACATGGTCAAAGAATTTTATACTGTTTCTAGGAACGAATATTTAAAAAAAGTCAAATCAGTGTTTAATTTCTGAACGACTACATTATTTACTTTCAATTATTATTCGCTTAGCGTATTTGTTTGTTTATTGTAAATAAATACTATTTATCTCTGTTAATAATTTATATCGATATATTTTTTGAAGTTGAGAAGTATTTTGTCTATTAGCTGCTAAGCATCAGTTTCTGCTCGTTCAGAATTCAAATAAAATTTAAGAAAAAAATAGTTTATCATCTTTTTCTCAATTCACGCGCAGGTATCCATTCGCACAACCGTCGTGTGCGTAAATGTCGGCGCGGAAGTGTCATGCGCGCAAATATCGGTCAATCTAATAACTAGCACTTGCCACCTGTTGTAATTTATAATATAGTGAGAATGTAATATAATATAACATCAACAGATATATATAATACTCACGTTCGAAAAATTTCCGGTCAATTATATTCTCTTGCGTTCTGTTTCTTCTAGCATATGTATTATCCTCTCCTGTCACTCTCTATCGATAAGCATTTTCCATTCTGTTCTTCTTCTTATATAGGTATTTTTCTCTCTTGTCATTCTCTCTATCGACAGGTATTTTCATCTCTTTCATATACGAGGGATTAATTCTCTGTCTATGTTATCTTAGCTTTTATATTATTCTAGGGATGTTCATTTTAGGGATTTTCCTTTCATATTCATATATAGATTTTCTCCTTTTGCCAATCTATATATAGTCGTTCATTTTATGTCGAGTGTGTGTGTGTGATAAATAAAGTTCAAGCAAATAACAAGCTTCACAAATAAATTCTATATTTTTCTCAGAATATTTTTATTTCTATTTCTTGTTATTGTACAGATGATGACCGAGTGAAAACATCTTGAAAAAGTAGAAAATTCTATTAAAATATAAAATATAAATAAATATCATAGAAAAACTGCCTTTTCTCTCTCTCATTCGGAGAAATATATAGAATTTACGTTCACGTCATTGATATAAATGTTGACTCTTTGACCGGGAATTTTTCAGACGTGAGTATTATATATATATATTGATGTTATATTATATTACATTCACATTATATTATAAATTACAGCAGGTAGCAAGTGCTAGTTATTATTATTACTTTTATTTCTATGTCTATTTCTCGTTACTGTACTGATGATGAACTCGAGTTAAAACATCTTGAAAAGGTCGAAAATTCTATTAAACTATAAAATATTAATTTTTTTTAAAAATTGATTAGGTATTTTTTAATAGAGCTGTAATTCTCTATTGTTCTGTATCGGTTTGCTTTATTTCACATTTGTGCTGAGAAATAAGTGATCTATTACAGAGGTATACTCCTTTATAAACCATAAAAATATGAATTTCTCTATCATTCTCCCTTCTAATTCCAGTTTAATACAACTTTTATTATGATTATAGATATAACTATTCAGATTTAATTTCTTCTTTCACAAATAAAAACAACTGAGTTTTTATTTTAAATCATCTTTGTTTTTCATTATAAAATTTAGTTTAGTCTTTAAAATCGAACGCAGCTTTTATACTATCATTCGAATATAAGAATACACTTGTGTTTTCGAGCGATATTATTTTCATTAATCTTTGTAGTGTAAGTTAGTGTGAGGGTGTGAGACATAGGTGCAGATCAAGAGCACAAACATCTGCACTCACTTAACTTCAAGATGTTTTCTAACGATTTCTTGCAATGCATTGATTAAAACAACCGAAAAATAGTTTAGGTTTAATAGGAAGAACATGCGGCGAAAAGGTGAGTTTTTCGCAATATTCGTGTTGTCATTCGTTCAGTTAGCAATGTATTAACAAGCTCTGAAATGACGCTTTCAATAATTAATTATTCAAAAAAAAACTTCGCAGTTGTTGAAACGCAATAGTTCCATACGAGTTGAATGAGAGAAAATATAACTGTTACAATATATTAATTTCAGATTCCTGATTACTTGGGATTAGTGATCACTTCTTCATTTGGAATAGCATATCATCGAAGCAGTAATGACTTCAGAAAACATGACGATGGCAAAATCAACATCTATCGATACACCGAGAAGATCAGAAGAGATTGACGAAAATTATGTGATCATAGTTACACGAACAAGTCTCATTATTTGCAGTTTTACTGCATTCGTAAGTATATGGATTCTAATCTATTCTTGTAAAATAGCTTTCAGGGATGGTGTGACGTTTGAATTATTGGAAAATTCATATCTATTCTTTTCTTTTATGAGGGTGTGGGCGAGGGTACACGGTGGTGAGACTATAAGCAACAGTAAAGGCGTAAGTTATTCTTCTTGGACAATGCCAGCCTCTAGTCACATCCTCACTCTCGTGATTAGTATGCTCTTGATCGAAATATAGATCGCCCAAAAATCAAATTGTTATGATAGATATCTTCAATAATATACGATCAAACAATATTCGACGATCTCTATTTTAATAAAGTTCACTTCGACGATAAGTATTACGATCACTCTTACATCCTCAAAATACTTGTTTAACTGACTTTTCAATTGTTAAGATCTCTTTTTAAGATTACAAGTGTGATCAGTTTGATTTATTTGGGCCGTTCGATTCACCTTGATTACAAATCGAACAATATATCAAATGAAACTCTATTGGCGATGAGGATCGCTATATGGATTATACAAGGTAAACAATCTAATGAATTGACTATCAATAAATTAACAACACTTGAACATTATTAAAATAATCATTTTTTACACTACTAGGTACTGTATCGGTCGTTGGTTTGATCATTTTCTTCCTCTCGATCAAGAATTACGTTCGAATCGGTGCCCTAATGGTAATTCTTTTACATCCAATTCTTTTCTTCATTTTTCTTTGAATATTATTTGCTTTCTGCTCCATTGCAGGCACGTTGGCTCTGTCTCTTTTGTAGCATACGAGATTCAATTTTTGGTCTAATTGTAACAATTGATTCAGTTTTAAGTGAAGTTTCTCCCATAGTTACAATCAGATGGGCTTTCTTGGCAATACTTACTAGTGGAATTTTAGTAAGAATATCTTTGCTTTTGTCATTTTTATTCTAATAGTATTTTTTTTTATAGCTTTGGGCATCTAATTACTACCGTAAACAGGGTCTCTTGGTAAAAAATCATGAAAATCAAACAAACGTCTGAGTGGTTTACAAAACTAACAAACTTATTGAACACATAACTTTGCTTATCTTTTATTTCGAATTTTCAAATCTGTTGTACATGTTCAAAAAATATTTGTGTTGTTAAACTTTACTATCTTGAAAGTATGGATGAGAATAAAATAAATAATTCAATATTTCCATTCAGACTCTTAAGATGCTTTATTTCATTTTCAATAGCTTGTTCATATAAATTGATATACTATATCACAAATACAAAACCAAGATGAACCTAATTTAATATCGTTTATTAGATAATTCAAAGTTTTTCAAATAATAGCATGACAACTGTAAAAATCAAGATCCGAAACATGTCAAGGGTGACTGTGGCATGAATATAATATCACCACCCACCTTCAAGATGGTTCAGATTATTGTTCTATCGATCTTAGTAACCATACTCTAGATGATCGATTACCTGAACTCGAAGCAGTTTCTATCAGGATAGCAAAAAATGATTAGAAATATATGAGGATGTGAATAAATAGTTATAGTATTCGCATTGACACACATAACGAGTTTTATATCTTTTTTTTGTTTCTTCTTTTTTTTGTATATTCAAACGTACTGATTAACAGGATAGACTTTAAAAATATTTCAAATGAAAATAGAAGAATTTTATTCGATTATAATGGTATAATTTTTAACTGGAATATTATCAAAACCTCCACCAATAAAAGTTGGAATAAGACTTGTTTGTGGTCCATTTTTAACACGAGTTATAGTTAATATTTGTTTTATATGAAAATTTTTCTCATTGAAATACAGTTGTTTTGGTGTCCATGTAAAACAATCAGCGCATTCGTCTGCTTTCCAACGGATTTGAACAGTATCATTTCCATCAATTTGATGTGGAGGTGAAGGAAGCCATACTTGAAATTTTACATTTTTATTTAAATCTATTTTTGTAGATTGTGGATTATAGGAAATTCCAAGCATGACATCTCGACAAGTACGAGCCCAATCTTTTGGAATAGAATCAAAATATTTATCATCTGGTTTTCCTACTGATATAACTAAATAAGTTCTTGTATATTGTCGAACTTCCCATGGTGTTTCAATAACTTGAGTTGATCGAACAGGAATATCAGTATTTTTTCGAAAAAAAATTTCTTCACATGGAACATCTTTTGGTCCTTCAGGATGACATAGTTCTTTTGAATACCAATAATCTTCATATACAGAAGAATCATTTGAATATATCATTTCATATTGAAAATTCATGAAATTTTTTATTTCAAACGAAGTTCCATTGTTCCAATGAGAAGGAAATGCATTAAATGTACTTCCGCCGTATTTCCAATAGGTTCCATAAATGCAACCGATATTAGGAAAACCTTCTAATAATTGAACATAATATTTTGACTGTGGTGAACCAGGAGTTGCATAAGGAAAATTTTTTAAAGCATATGCCGTTTCTGATTGTTTAATACTATAAGAAGCTGATATATAAGCTCGTTGATTAACTTCATCAATTGCATATAGTGTTGCATCATTAGCAAAAAATAAAAGTTGTGATGGAAAATAAGGTTGCACACAATCACCAAAATAATAAAATAAAATAAATGATATATAATGCAAATATATTTTCATTGTTTTTTTTCAGTTTTAAAAATACTTCACACGATATAACTTTATCAGTATATATATATTTTTTTTTCTTTTTCTTTCTGTGATAAAATAAAATAAAACACTATGAAATGCTGACTCGATTAAAAATCGTCGTACGATATTTTCTGACATGTATGATGAGAACACCTGTATCAATTTCAACTAAAATAAATCGGCCTTGGATTTCTTTGTTTTGTCGAACGTTATAAAATCTCAATTGAAATATATTGATTATCTATAAAATCCAATTTTGGGTGTGGATGAGAGAGAAACAGATAAACACCCACACCCAGCGTTGGCTTGATTAAGCTGATTTGAATTCTAAAAATATATCAACTCACTAAAGAATTACAGTTCATCACACATTTATTTCACGTTCTTTCTAAGAATGAAAGACGTTAACATAAATAAATATTTATAAAGTATCGACAAGCAAAAAAGTAGCCTATATTAGGCTACTTTATTCTCAAAAATTTACATTTGAAAATATACAAAAAAATTCTTAATTGTATATACAAAGCGAGCTGATATGTTTTTAAATCGAAGAAAGTGCTTGCTATCTAATATCTTTGAAAAGGTGCTTCTTGACCACCAACAAAATCACCAAAATAACCAGGTTGATTTCGTCTACCACCAGCTCTATGTTGTCTACCTTGTCTGGCACCAAACGGTGCAGCCCCATTTTGTCCATTATAAAATCTACCAGGTTCCTCAAAACTCCTTGGTTCACCGTTAAAATATCCATGCCTATTTCGTTCATTATGAAATCTACGAGGTTCCTCGAAACCACCGGGTCCAACATTAAAGCCCCCATGTCCATTTCGTCCATTGTGAAATCTACCAGGTTCCTCAAAACTCCTTGGTTCACCGCTAAAATATCCATGCCTATTTCGTTCATTATGAAATCTACGAGGTTCCTCAAAATCCCCTGGTTCACCGTTAAAATCTCCAGGTCCATTTCGTCTACGATGATATCTGCCAGGTTCAACGAAACCACCTGGTCCACCATTAAAGCCTCCAGGGCCACCAAAGTTACCTTGACTACCACGGAATCTACCAGGCCCGCCATGGAATCTACCCGGTCTACCAAAGTTACCATGGCTACCACGGAATCCACCTGGTCCACCAAAATCATCAAACTCGCCATTAAAGCCTCCAAAACTACCGCCTCCATTCTGTAAACCACGTCGAAACATATTGTGTTGCATGCCTACAAAATCAGATGTACCTAACATTAGCAAGTGAAAGTCAATCTATTAAAAATTCTGTGTAACTTACCTTTTAAAATGATGATGACTAACTATGTCAAAAATGTTTTTAACTTCAATCTTAGAAAACTGTTTCTTCACCGACCATATTTATATACAGGTTTTGAACTACTTAAAACAACGTTTTGTTTTTTACAACGATATAGCTGTCATACGCTTTTTGATCTTCTTGTTTCATGGATATGGTACAAAATCGAATTACTCATATGCTATCAATCGTTCTTTATTTCTTATTTTTAGTTTTGTTTTCTGTTCACTTTGTGAAAAAATATATTTATGACGATAGGCATCAGCATAACGATATAATTGTAAATTTAGCGGGGAGTGCGTATAACAAAATGTTCGAAGTGTGACTTATTAGACATCATATTTCTTTTTTGATATTTTGTGCAATGAAAACAAACGTTTAGTACATATGATGTTTTTGTAGGGAAGTCAAGAGGGATGCAAAACATATTTCTCATATTTAATAATATTATAAACAGCGCGTGAGAAGTCCTGACTCATTTTGAAAATAAATTTTTCTTCAGTAAAGTAAGTATTAGAACACACTCTATTTAGTCTTTTATTAATAAATTGTTAAGCATTGAAAAGGCGATTCAGAAAAAAAATCAAATAATGGAGTGAGAACGATTTGAACACTTACGAGCGAACTTCTTCAGGTGTTTAAGCCGTTCAGATCTCAAACACCTTTGGAAGTTTCCTCGGTAGTCGGACTGCATTACAACGTGTTAATAGATGAGTTAGAACGAAGAAAAAAGGAAGACATTTTCACAGGTTGCAATAATCATAGTTAACTAATCGAGAGAATTATGAAGGGAAATGAAAAAGGTGTAGTTGAGATTCGAAATCTTTGACAATGATATGACATCATCTTTCGGCCATTGTTTAATATACGCAGAGAGAATTTGGTAAAGAATTTTTTTGAAGATGGTAGTGTGAGTCTAATTATTTTAACAATCGATAGTTAAACATATATCCATTCATTTGTTCAAGATTGAAAAATTGAATTTGACAATTAGAATCAAGTCAAAAGACATCTATTAATATCTTGAGCATAGATGAGCTGTTTCGAACAGAATAGCTCCATGTTATCATGTATATAAAGAACAAATTTTTATTTTTCTCTGCGTTAGATAAACTTTTTTTTTATTATTTTTCATAAAGACAACGTTCGCATGTCTTATCAGTTTTGTCGAGTCGGTAGTAAAAAGTCTCGATAATACTACACAACCAAATTTTATCTTGTATTTGAATAGAACATTCGTCGAAGCAGCACGCTATAATCGATAGAATGTCTTCAACACCGTCTTCGCAGGTTTGTTTTATATTAATCAATTGTAACATTAAAGTACTTATTCACAATGATATTGATATTTTATAGCAAAAAATAAATTCATCGAATCATGTTACTGCTGGAACATTACGAATTAATGAAAAAAGCTATTTTGACAAACTCAAAGCCAAACATAGTAAGAAAAAAGCAAAGATTAATCAATATTTCGGTTGTTTCTGTATATATTTGCATGAGTTAGGTATAGCATTAAAGTGAGAATTTACCATTTTCTTTGACGACACGAGACAACTAATAGAAGCAATTTATAACCTCAATCATTGAGTTTAAATTAATTGCAGAGCATATTTTTGAAATATTTAGAAAATGTTCAATCAAAAATTACCGATATATCCAAGACTTACTATTGTCAAACGGGAATTTTGACACCTTTTGATCTATTTGAACATGCACTTTATATTATTCGTATGTACTTTTTTAAAACTTTTAATTGATTTTAATATTATTGCCATGTTGGGTACACCTTTTCAGTTCATTTATCAAATGAAGGTGAAACTGCTGTGATAGATGCCTGTCGACAACTGCCAAAACTTAAATCATCACTGATTCAATCAAACCCTAATTGTAGATTAGAAACAACCTTAGGAATTGGATACTCAAAAACTCGTGAATGGCTTGCAAGAGCAAATATTCCTTTTCCAAAATCTTTTATAGAATTTCAGAGAAAAGAAGGTCCTACAGGGAAAACAATGCCAAGTACAGGTAACATGAATTATAACGCTGTAGTCTAAGATAAAAAATAAATAATATTATTTATAATTCAACATTTTAGGAGGAGACCTACTTCTTCATATTAGAAGTAATCGAAAAGATCTCTGTTTTGAAATAGGTCGACGATTTTATCAATCCATTCCTGATACATGCATTGCTCAATTAGATGATACTTTTGGCTATGCATATATGAGCTCGAAAACAAATGGACTCTCGCAAGATTTCATAGGCTTTGAAGATGGCAATGAAAATCCGAATGGCAATGAACAGAGAGTATATTAGATTATTATGATACGCATTGTATTATACTATAAATCTTATTTAGGCAAAAGCTGCACTTATAGGAAAAGAAGAAGATGAGATGATACATGTCGGAGGATCTTTTGCGTTGACACAAAAATGGAAAGACAATTTGATTAAATGGAATGGGTATGTCAGAATTTTTGAGAATAATTGATAGACATTGAATCTTGCTTGTATAAACTTAGAATACCACAAGACGAACAAGAAGCTGTAGTTGGAAGAACGAAAGGTGAAGATAGTAAAAAGATAAGACCAAAGCAACGAACATCTCATGTTGCTCGAACAGATCTTAAAGAGAATGGTGTAGATATTAAAGTAGTTCGACAATCACTGCCATATGGAGATTTAAAAGAACATGGTCTATTCTTTATTTCATATGCTTCCGATACTAAAAAACATGAAAAACAGCTCGATAGCATGGTTGGCATGGACGATAACATATATGATCGAATTATGGACTTTTCAACGCCAATCACAGGAAATTACTGGTTTATTCCTTCATTAAATGTTCTTGAAAAGATTTTTCAATAATCATATTAAAAAAACCATTTGTTATATCATATCTCTTTTTATTTTTCCATTTCTTACTTAATTCTTGTTCAAAATATTAATTTAAGGGACTGGGTGCATCTGTTATATCTGTTCCTTGTAGATATTCACACTTAAGTTCACATTCATAATTTTTATCGATGAGAATTTTTGTTATATATGGGATCAATTTTCTAGATTTACGATACTAAATATGATTTGGAATTAAATGCGTGGAAAATTTAGATGGAAGTCATGAATGAAGGTGCCAACGAGATAAAACATCGGATTAGTGTAACACTAAAGGATTTTCCAAAATAAGAGTATCAATCTATTCTATGGTTATGTGTTAAAGTCGAATTGTGTTTTCTGATGATGCTACACGTTTTACCAAGAAATCATGAAAACTTTGCCATTATCATAAAATGATGGATAATATAATACAGTAGTTACCAAAGTCAAGCTAAGAACCATCTATAACATCAGTGATACCTTTGATAAGACTCTGAAAATGTGCATTGAAGCACGTAATATGTTCCAATGAATTTAACCTTGCTCATATATCTCACTAATTCATGGTCATAATACTATCGGTGACATTTATTTAGTTCATAACAGAAATCCGTTGCTCGTGAATAGATAATTTGTTTGAAAGCATTAGCTGAATTATATCAACAATATAATATAATAGTAGATAAGCCATCAGGTTTTATCTTGCACAATTGTCACTCTGAGACATATCCTGGAAAGAATGATACAAATGTAGATTACTTTATCATGAAACTAGAAGGGAAATCCACACATATAGGACAAACAAAAACTTGAAACTCTTGACAAAATTTTACAGATTTCTTGAGAAAAATGTTCACTTTGAATGTCATTCAACCTCGATTTGTTTAATATTGAGGGTGGATAGCTGAGATTTGAAGGATCACTTCAGGTAAAAGACAGAACTCTAATGTATATATAATTCATCACAAGTAGATACTGTTTTAGTACGTAAGTTTTACATAAATTCTGAATTATATATAAATTGAATCAGAAAAAGGGCAGATGTTTTCAAATTAGTTATTATCAAGAATAGAATAAACAAAGATTAATTGTGAATGACGTGATTAATAATGTTAGTGGAAATATATATTTTAGAAAAATGACTCGACTTGACAAATATCCAATGGCACCAGTTTATTTTACATTTATAGCAATCGAAAACAGTCTTTTGACATGGTGAACAATATTTAGTAAAGGTGACACGTCCTACTTTAAGAATTATGAAACGAAAAGCTCAATATAAAAAATAATTGATATAGATTTCAGTCTCGAAAAATTCTGATAAATAAATTATAAATATTTTGACTCTTTTAAAACAATAATATTTTTACTTCTGATGTTATGAAATTTAATATCTATATTATCTGAAGCTGATTTGAATTCTAAAAAGATATTAACTCATTAAACAATCACAATTCATCAAACATTTATTTCACGTTCTTTCTAAAAATGAAAGATGTTAACACAAAAAAGTATTTACAAGGTATCGACAAGAGAAAAAATAATCTGTATTAGGCTATTTTGTTCTGAAAAATTTACATTTGAAAATATACAAAAAAATTCTTAATTATATGTACAAAGCGAGCTGATATGTTTTTAAATTGAAGAAAGTGTTTGCTATCTAATATCTTTAAAAAGCACCCATTTGATTACCAACAAAATCACCAAAATCACCAGGTTGATTTCGTTTACCACCAGCTCGATGTTGTCTACCTTGTCCACCGGCAGACCCATTTTGTCCGTTGCCAGGTTTACCTTGTCTACCACCGAGCGCTGCAGCACCATTTTGTCCATGATGATGTCTGGCAGGTTCCTCAAAACTACCTTGTCCGCCGTTAGAACCTGCATGTCCATTTCGTCCATTACCAGGTTTACCTTGTCTACCGCCAAACGCTGCAGCCCCATTTTGTCCATTATGATGTCTGGCAGGTTCCTCAAAACCACCTGGTTTGCCGTTAAGGTCTGCAGGACCATGTCGTCTACGATGAAATCTGGCGGGTTCCTCGAAATCACCTGGTCCACCGTTAAAGCCTCCATGTCCATTTTGTCCATTATGAAGTTTGACAGGTATCTCAATATCACCTGGTTCATTTTGTCCATTATGATGTTTGCCAGGTTCCTCGAAACCACCTTGTCCGCCGTTAAAGACTCTAGATCCATTTCGTCCACGATGAAATCTGCCAGGTTCAACGAAACCACCTGGTCCACCGTTGAAGCCTTGAGGTCCTCCAAAGTTACCTTGACTACCATGAAACCCACGGGGTCCGCCAAAGTTACCTTGGTTACCACGGAAGCCATTAAAGTTACCTTGACCACCATGGAATCCACCAGGTGCACCAAAGTTACCCTGGCCACCATGAAATCCACCAGGTCCACCAAAGTTACCCTGACTACCACGGAAACCACCAGGTCCACCAAAATTATTAAACCCGCCATTAAAGCCTCCGAAACTACCGCCTCCGTTCTGTAAACCACGTCGAAACATATTGTGTTGCATGCCTACAAAATCAGATATAGATAATATTAACAAATGAAAGTCAGTTCATCAAGACTTCTTTGTGTAACTTACCTTTTGAAATGATGATGACTAACTATGTCAAAAATGTTTTTAACTTCAATCTTAGAAAACTGTTTCTTCACCGACCATATTTATATACAAGTTTTGAACTACTTAAAACAACTTTTTGTTTTTTTACAACGATATAGCTGTCATACGCTTTTTGATCTTCTTGTTTCATGGATATGGTAAAAAATTGAATTAGTCATATGCTACCAATCGTTCTTTACTTCTCTTTTTAGTTTTATTTTCTGTTCACTTTGTGAAAAAATATATTTATGATGATAGTCATCAGTATAACGATATAATTGTAAATTTAGCGAGGAGTGCGTATAACAAACTATTCGAAGTGTGACCTATGAGACATCATATTTCTTTTTGATATTTTGTGTAATGAAAACAAACGTTTAGTATAGATGATGTTTTTGTGGGGAAGTCAAGAGTGACGCAAAACATATTTCTCATATTTGGTAACATCATAAACAACGCGTGAGAAGTCCTGACTCATTTTGAATAATAAATTTTTCTTCAATAGAATACACACTTCACAACGTAGAAAAAAGCAGTTCAGAAAAAACATCACCATTAGTTGTGAATTTTTCTGAATTTATAAAAGAAAATAATGGAATGAGGACGACTTAAATATTTGGTTGATTTACAAAACCAATTTAAAGTCATCATAATATTACTTTTTAACGCCAAACATATTTGCTTTACTGCAAAAAGAAAATTTCGAACCCGGTAGCAAATTGAAATTTCTTTTTGAGTTACTAAAAATCATACAAAATCCACCAAACACTTTTTCGCAGATGAACTAAGTGCTCGAATCGTTCTCACTCTATTATTTTTTTTTCAGTTCTAAAAAATTCACAGATAATTCTGACTTTTGTTTTGAACCGTCTTTTTCTGTGCATACAAGTTTCTAAATGTAAGTGCTAATGGAGTTAATCAAAAGCCAATTTGTAGTATCCATTTTTACTTAAGAAAAATTTATTATTCAAAGCGAGTCAGAACCTCTGGTTCACTTTTTACTGTCTATTTGAAATACTCTTTAGTTCATGCAAGCTTATTCTTTTACGCACAATCGTTTATATAAATGAATCATTATATTGATCAGAATAATGTGTCACTTTTTATTTTCTCAATAGATCTCAATCAATCAGCGACAAATGTAATTGTTTCTCCACCATCTGATCTGGTTCATGTTGTAACATTGACATATCACATAATCGTTACTTTTTTTTGATTCAGCTTTCGATGCATCATATTTTTGAACGTATTATCAAGGCGATGATAATTCAATACGAAGAACAACGTACATTAGACAACAAAAAGATTATTTCTAATTCGTGCGTAGGTTTTATTTCTATCATAATTAAGTTATTCATATCGATCGCTGTTATATATATATATACAAAATTCAATTGAAAAGAAAGATATAGTATATAACAAAATAAAAGAATGGTTTATCAATCGATTAGATTCTCTTCGTCATATATATAATTATAAATAAGGAACGACAAAAGTGAGAACAACGATAGAAAGTTTCTTTAGAAAAGGTAAGTGCATAAGTTTGTATATTTTGTTTCAATAATAAAAGTAATTTTTATTGTCAGTTGGAAAAAAAGAATTTATTTAACTATATTCTTAATTTAGATATATACAGACATATATACTGAAAAATGACAAATTCTGCTATGGATGCATTAGTTAGTGCTGGTCTAATGCCATTACCATCCAAATCAGTGGATGAACATAATCTAGATGCAGCGATAAATGCAATAGCAAAAGATCTCACTCTAATTTTTGATGAACTTGAAGCTGAAACTAAAATTGAAGATAAACGAATTGCTGAGGCTATACTTAAAGTAGTACCTTATCCAACACTTGTTGATTTAAAATCAATAATTGATGAACAAAAATCAATCATGGATACAACCATTCAACCTCCATCGATTGAACCATTAGAAATTTTTCTCACACAACGTGTAACAACAATCAAAGGATTACAAACACTTCGAGCTAGTATGGCTAAACATATTCGAAATTGTCGAATTACGAATACAGTTGGTAATTCTGCATCGATTATTGGTGGAACTTTATGTTTTTTCTTTCCAACTATTGGTGTTCCAATATTACTTG
Organism: Adineta steineri; assembly: GCA_905250115.1. Classification (NCBI taxonomy): domain Eukaryota; kingdom Metazoa; phylum Rotifera; class Eurotatoria; order Adinetida; family Adinetidae; genus Adineta; species Adineta steineri. The sequence continues at coordinate 74,420 of CAJNOI010000112.1, forward strand.
CTGGCAGTGCAACTAGTCTTGGTATATGTTTATTAAACGAATTTTTTTTCTTAATCTTTCGAATTTTTGTAGGAACTGCAATTGCAGGAAATATAATTGAGAAACGTCTTCAAAAGAAATATACTGATCTATTAGAAAAAGATTCGTTAGCAGTACAAATATGTGAATCAAATTTAAAAGATATTACTACATGGCTTGTAACGATTTATTCACTTGGTTATTCAGTATCAAAAGCTGGAGCTAATTTTTTACAACTTGCTGAAGCTATTCATGCAAGTTCAACATTAAGTGTGTGGTCTGAACTAATTGCACAACTGCCATCATTGAGTACTGCTTTTGCAACAGGCGCTAAAACAGCTGGAACGATCAGTGGACAAATACTTGGTATATCATTGATTATTTCTGTAGCTGATCTTATACAAACATGGATATTAAAAAATGCAACATTAGAAGCGATCGATAAAGATATTGCATTACTTGAACAGCAACTAATTGAATTAAAACAAGTTGTTGAGGTTTATCGTGCTTAATCAGAGCTTTCTTTTTCTTTCTTATGATAAATCTGAAAATACTCAGAATTGAACATGTTATCTTAATAATACCGAATGTTCCAAAAGTTACGATGTTGAAAGAAAAATAAATATCTCCCTAACGCCGTAAGCTGATTTGTTTTATCAGTGATAGAGACAAAACCTATGTTAAGTGTCATCAATAACTGCATACAAAAGAGAAAAAAATAGTTTATTATAATGAAAAGATTGTTTCTTCTGCAGATAAAGTATAATCAAACTACAGATAACATTCTTTCTATTCTCTTCTTCTTCTTTTCTTTTTCATATGGTAGAAGAAAAATGCTCTTGTTGTTTTTTGAGGAGTCACTTTTGTTATTCATTATTTTAGAGAAGTATTTCGTTTTTTTTTCGATTCTGAAATATACATAATTTTGATCGCACAACTTCTCATATGCTCAATGTGACAAATTCCATTCATCTCTACCTCTTACATATTCTTGACTGAACATGCCCGCTATGCATGCACATATACATCGGTCATTTTCTATTATTTACTCTTTCTTTCTCGGCCGTTATATAGTTGTTCATTGTTCATTCATTCATTCATTCATTCATTCAGTTAAATAAAGTACGAACAATCAGTCATTCTGTTACACTCAACAAGTAAGATTCCAGCAGCTCCAAAAAAGAGAGCTCACAATTAGATCAAGTTCTAAGTAATAAGAGATTTGAAGAACATTCTTTAAGACTCCAACTATAATAAAACTGATCAGAGCTATAGAATTTGTTTTATTCGAAAGTATAGTTAACGGATGTTACAGTCTTCTTTTGATGAATGATGAATTATTTAAATTATGAGATCTATTAATAGTTTTGCGTTCGTTGTTTTTCTATAGCTAAGAAAAATGTGTTATAGTTGAGTTTAGATTGGTGGTACATCAATAATCTATAACATCTTTACTGCTTTGCATAGAAAAGCATAATGACAATGTTATCATACTCGTCTTATATCATCAATTAAAATGCATCATAATGTATTTCTTTATGCGGTTGCTTACCGAAGTGGCTGTCGTTGTATTACACGGTGTGCATGTAATACACTCTCGATTTGTGTGTATATGATTTTAAAAAATCAGCGAAGCTTGAGTATTTAAGAAGAGAGAAGTATATATGTAGGTGTCCCTTTCATCACGGGTTATAACTAATGAAGCGAAAATTTTCGTTTTTACCTATTGAGATAGAATAGTCACTTCATTTTTATGAAATTATGAGTAATACTATATATAACAGTTAGTGATGGATGCAATTCATCACATGTACCTTTCAAAATCTTAAGTTAACTTTTTTTTCTTTAGAACAAATTCATGACCGAAAACAAAGTGAATCTTGCCTTCAAGGAACAAAAAGGACGTTGTTTAATCACAAATCAAAATGTTTCACAAGGTGATATTCTATTAGTATCGAAACCATATGCCATCGTTCCATCAATAACGAAAAAAAATGATATATGCGCTAATTGTATATGTATTTCGAAACACCAAACTCATCCAAGAGAGATGATCGTATGCCGAAAATCTTGTCATCATGTATTTTATTGTTCTAATAAATGCGAACAACAACATTGGGAAAAATTTCATCAATATGAATGTTCGTTTCTCGATAAAGTATGTGCCTTACAAGATAATGATTACGTTATTAACTATGCTCTACTTGTCATGCGTATGCTTACTCAACGATTACATGATATATTAAATACATCACCGACTGTTTCATCTGAAGATGTTTGGACGATGTTATCACACTTTGATGAATTTACAAAAGAGAAAAAGAATGAATTTGAAACGGTCGCCAAAATATTAACAGAATATATATTGGTTAAACTCATTCCTCATTTAATCAAAGATAGTCATGAATTTATTGGTTCTATTCAATCCTTTCTACCTGATCACACAGATGCTAAAAAAGTCGAAATTAACAACTCTGATCAATGGTTATCTCAAATGATTCATTTATGCTTACTTTTCAATGATGATACTACTATCAAAGTAGTAAAATATCTACTAAATAAAGTATACATTGTTATCTGTATGGAAGAAGTAAATTCATTCTTTCATAGAACATTCGTATACGATGGATACTCTCAACCACCTCATGTCTATGCACTGGGAGTGTACCCATTTGCTACTTTTATCAATCATTCATGCTCACCAAATGTAGAACGTTTTTCAGCTGAAGAAGATGGAACCAAATTTCATATGGGTGATATTGTCTTCTTTGCAACACACTTAATGAAACAAGGTGAAGAACTAGGTTTAAGTTATTTGAAAGGACAATATGACCTTTATATCAAAGATCAAGTTAATGCTGATGAAATCATCAATAGTCAAGTAAATAGAAAACAAAGAATCAAAAATGAATATTTCTTTGATTGTGAATGTACACGTTGTTTGAATGAATCCAAAGGTGAACTTGATAAATCTTTTATGAATTTCGTAAAAGAATTCAAATGTACCAATTTAAAATGTCAAGGTTGGTTTATTCCATCCTTTGAAAAACAGATGTATTGTGAAGCATGTAAAATATCACGATAAAATGTATTCTTTTCTATCTATGAATTATTTTTTTGACTGAATGTAATTCTTGTAAACTTCAAATAAATAAAAAATATAAGGTTTATTAAAAAAATAATCACTCATAACTGTTTAGTAGTTTATAATTGATTACACAGTATGACGAAGATTGTTGAGCGATTCAGTTGCTCTGTGAAGAAATTTTACTATGCTAGATTCATTGTAATAGTTAGCAACTATATGCATGTACACTAATTATGTGTATCGCTGAGAACCAACTCTAATTTAACTGTCAATTTAGTTACGCGAGAATGTGGGTATTTAGGAATATGAGAATAAGCGATGAATGTTATATCTACACCCACACGCTTCTTTTAGATAAATCTCTTCACAATAAATATTATTCATAATATTTGATTAGTCGATAACTCCTTCTTCAAGCTTATTTGATCGAAAAATAAAATAGGAAATATTTGAACACGTGTATATTACATTTTCTCTCTCTCGTTTTGTGTTGTTATTATAATTTTAATATTGAATCAACAGAGAATGATATCTGATGACTGTACTTTACTGTTATTCCTGCCTCTCATTCGTTGTCGATATAATGCTAACAAGAGAAAAGAAAAAAATAGTGTGTGCATTTGAGTATATTTTATTTTATCTTTCTAATAAAAAAGCTTTTTTTTTGACAGTTAAAGACATAGTATAAAAGCCATTGATTAGTTATGCTCTTCTAAATAAAAATGAGATGTAGAGTACTATATGACTTCGAAAGAGAATTTTAAGTAAACTTTCGCATATCTTATTCATTTCCACACTTTCATGTATTTTGTAGATATATATATAAAAAGACAAGTTCTTTTTTGTGTTTGAATAAAAATAAAAAATGTTCGTATTATTGTTAGTTTCACTTCTTCTTATCGGCAGTAGTCATACGCTACAATGTGTAACTAATTGTACAATTGATGAGCTTAATTTTTATCAACCACTTCAATTTAATGACAAACTATGCGAACAACGTATCTCAGCATCCAGGTGCTCTGTCGATTTGGATTTCAATTATTATACACATAAGTATTCTGCTATATTTGAACATAATACTGCATCACGAGATTTTATTTACATCAATTCACGATCTTATTTATCTTATAATGTTCGTTATCCATGTTCAAAAGATGCCAACTGTGCTCTCTTTTACGCACAAAATAGAGTGAATGAAATGAGAGATCGTGCTTACAATGTCACTCGTATATATGATCAACTTGAACCACTTATTGTGAATTCATCAAAATCTGATTCTATTCAGTGTTACAATATCAAAAATGCAATTGTTCAATGTGCACCTACAGAAATTTGTAATTTGGATTATGATCAAAGAGCAAATAAAATGAGAACACGTGGTTGTAAATATTTCAGCCTACCTACAGTTATGGTCTACAATAGTGAGACTTATTCATCTTTTGACATTGCTTGTAATCGTAGTTTATGCAATGATGATGTTACACTATCGAAAATTAAAACAATTTTTGCTGATAATCGTTTAACTGATGCCAATGGACGAATAATTGCTGTGGGAACAAAAACGATTGCTTCTGCTGTTTTACTAATATTTATTTTAATATCTAAAGTTGTCTTTTATTTTTAATCTGAAATATTAATTAATAAAGAAATAGTTGATAATGAATAGTCAGCACAGTTGATTATACATGTATGTTTTTTATTTTTTCAATAGAACTAAAAATATTGATTATTATGTAGGGAATTATTATTTAAGCATTTATGTAAAATAATATTTTCACTTTGAGGATGTGTGCAGATAGATAGGTATATGAAACGAACATGAACACACACATTTTCAGGATCAATTGACATAAAAATATAAGAGATTCTTTTCAATTCATTTAGGACACGTTCTGATTTCATGATCGATGATAACATCCAAAAAAACGACTGAAAGGGTGAATAAATAATGTTAAACGAAAGTTCTTCATATTCTTTACTTAAAGTTGAATAAGCTTTCAAGGAAAGAAATATTTATGCATAGAAAACCTTTGACAATGAAAATTACTTTATCTTATGCTGAATGTAATCAAGTCTTTATTGATTGAAAAAAATATGGATAAAAATTAGTCTTATCATATGTTATTGAATCTTAAATTTTAAAATGATGCGATAAAGGTCGATTTGAATGAATTTTGGAAACCACATCAATAGTAAAGTTAGCAGTATAGTTCATGTATCTTACACTTCCATCTTGATTAAAAGACATCGGTGTCCAGTAATTGAAATCATGTCCTTTGAGACCATCGGGAGCACTTTGCCATTGATTACCTTGCCATAAATAACCATAACCTGTATCACTACTAGTTCTATACTGTAGAACATTGAACTGTTGAGCATGACCTTCATTTCCTAGATTATTCATTGTTTTATAAGGACCCAGCGGTGACGAAGAAGTATAAACAGTAACACCGGATCCTTCTTTGCAATAACAGCAACATTGACCAAATACTGCATAATAGATTTCATTGCGTTTAAACATCGAAGGAGCTTCGACAAAGGTTTCACCAAAAAATCCACTATTAAATGATTTACCTAGCGAACTAGTATAATCATCGGATAGTTTTTCTACAGACATTAAATGGTTAGGATTGTAGATAGTACCATCAATATGTGAAGTATAAATAATATAAGCATCGCCATTAGTATCTTGAAAAAGATTTAAATCACCAGTATTGTCCCATGCTAAACTAGTAACATTATCAGTGACCAGTTGAAAAGGACCATGTGGTGTATCCGATATTGCAACAGCAAATTGCGATTGAGAGACACCTGTGCCTGAAGATGGCAAGAAATTAAACCACATAACCCATTTTTTTGTCTTCGGATTTGGTAAAACACTAGGTCGAAATAATATTCCTGGAGTCTTCATTGAAGACATTTGAAAAGCATATCCACGAAATGTCCAGTCAGAAAGATTTGTTGAAGTATAAAGACTAACATTATGATTTAGTTGAAAACCGCATCCACCTGGATGCCATACAGAACAACCTGACGGACCTGGAGGTTCCTGGCATAAACCGTAACTTGCACCAAAGTAATAGAAGAGACCATCATACAAAAAGATATTACCATCATGAATATCCATTATATTTCCATCTGTGTCTCGACGAGGAACTACATTACTAATCGTTATATTACCACAAGCGGCGGTGTTGACTATTGCAGTCAAAAATATACTAATAAGAATTACATTCGTATGCATCATAATATTACTAAAATTGATAAAAAAAAATGATTATTTCGTGTAGTCACGCAGTAGTGCAACTGTTTCTCTACTAGTATCTATTCATTCTTGTTCTATGATACACTAAATTTTGATGCTTATACGTATGAAGTGAAACCTTTTCATGTTTTTTTTCTCTTTACCTGTAATATTCACTGAGTTACCAACACTTGGTTTGCAGTCGGCGAATATAATGTTTGAAATTATTATATGTTGGAGAACGAATGATAAAATTAAAAGATTCTTATTTTATCTTTGTCTTTATTTTCATACATAAAAGGTAAGCGAGATAAACTACTACATGATATCATACTGTCTAAATAAAATCTGATACGAAAACTAACTTAATGTGTTTACAACGTTAATGATAATACTAGTAAACTTGCAGATAGAGAAGCACAATTTACAAATAAACATTCTCAAATATCAACTCAATTTTGAGTCGAAGCTTTGTACGTTTTGTAGAACTTGATGAGTTGTATCTATGATGAAAAACGTTCGTGCCTATGAGTATGAATATCCTTCTCATCCAACATCATGTCCATATCCACCCTCTTACCGTCTACACTCACACACATTTGATCACAACGTCATCCACACCCTCGAGTTACATAAAAGCATATTATTCGTTTTGTGTGTTTTTATTGACTATTTTGATGATACACGTGCTTAGTTATACTCCTTCAGTTAGGATGTGAATAAGTGTAATTCTGGATATTCTGTTCGTCACACTTCTTGTTCACCTTATCCACGCATCATAGTCTATTTTTTATTCAAATTTCATTTATCTTAATTAGTTTCTCTTATTATTTTCCATATCTTATTTTTCGGTACAGGTATGTTTTCCATGAGAATTTCATATTGTTGATTGAAGCCTATAGTATGCTGGTCAATTGATACTACTTTAAAAAGAGTAAACGGTAACAGTAGGACTTCTTCTTCTCCTGGATAATGCGATATTCCGTTTAGATCGATCGCCGATGAACAGATCTGATCAATTCTGAAGTGTAGAATGATCGCTAATTTCGGGTCAGTTATAGGAAGTGGTGGAGCGAAAGAGCAAGCAACATCCTTACGTTTTGATGTTGACTGAAGACTGCGCGTTTCAAGAATGGCCGAATTTTCAAGAGCCCAGCGATAAGCATCAAGATCAGCATGTGACATTTTTGCACCACGATATACATGCCCACTAAAGGCTTGTTTACGAAGTTGTTTAAGGTGTAGATAAAGGAGGAATGTATAAGCATCAGCATCCGACTGTAATGCATGGTAAAGTGGCGTTTCAAGGGAATACAAGGTAAGCAATGGTATAACAGATTTAGTACTTATAAACTGTTCATATAAATATTCGGCAAGTTCACGTTGTTTATGTGAAGGTGGAATGTGACAATAGATGAGTAGATAAATACGTTCTTGGCTTTCTTTTTCTGTACGACTGCTGATAAATTGTTTCATAATTGGATCTTTTAATTGTGCTAAAGTTAACATTAACTGAGCATCTTTAGCTTCTGTTACGGTGTTGTGTCCTTTGTTCCAGTTGTTTGGACAATTAGTCGATGATGGACTATTTGATGCCAGTTGAAATGAAGAACGTTCATCATAATTATCGACGAAACGAGTATCTACATCTCTATCAGATTGACGAGCAAATAAGGAACGTATATTTGGTGACGTTGCTATATCATGAGCTGTAGTGCCATCTTTATTGATGATAATTCGACTACATGCCTTTTGTTCCAACAGAAGTTGAACAACTTTATCATGATTATTCTTACAGGCAATATGTAATGGACTGTGTCCAGTAGTTGGATCTGAACAGTTCAATTCTTCGTAAGTCAATGTTGACAAGAGTTCACGTACACGATCAACATTTCCATCACGACACGTCTCATAAAATTCTTTCGCTCGTTTAGATTGTGCGTGGCCCATGACAAATGAAAAAGCAGTAAAGTAATGCATATGCAAAAGAAATTTCTTTTTTCTTTCGTCATTATTAAAAATATTGTGAAGTTTAAAAATATCATGAGTGTGTCAAAGAAAACAAATAAAGCAGCGCGCTGAAGGTTTTTTTCTCATTTCTAACGCTGCTACCATTCACAATGAAAAATCAGGCAACTTGAAGCTTTTAATACTATTACGAGGGTGCAAAGAAAGCAAATAAAGCAGCGCGCTACGGTTTTCTTTTTCATTTCTGATGTTGCCGCGGTCCACGACGAAAAATCAGGCAAATTGCAATTTTTAATACAAATACGAGTGTTCGACAAGATTTTTTTTCAGTTTGGAAGCCAACAACATCGTTATTTTTTGCTTCTGTCTCAAAACTATATAGATGAGAATAGATGAGAATAGATGAAGTAAGTTACATATTTGAATGTTATGAAATCTGTTGAATTTTATTTACAATAAAATATAAATGGTAGCAATAAGAAAAATCCATTTTGTATAGTTAATGTTCTTTTTAAAATATACAATTTTTTACTCGATTAAGTTCCAATGCTGTAAATAAAATCTTCTAATTAGAATAATGTTGTGTGTATCTATCGTTGTTTTAAAAAATTAGAACTCTCTTTACATCATGCCAATAATGTCATTTAAGTGTGCAACGCTATATAGATTTGACAATAGATAAAATTATTTCTTGACAACTGTTCACCTTGACATTGCACTTACAGAACAAAAAAATTCAATACAATTCTAATATCAGAGAACGAAATTTTAGTGCAAAAACTTTTTTTTTATTTAGTTTTGAATCTTAGTAGGAGTCACGATCTGGATTGAAAGTCATCTTGAGGATATGAGTGAAATCAATATTTCATCTATTTTACAAGTCAAATTTGGATTTATAGCATCGTCCATCACCTCAATACAGGTTTTTATAGAGATCAAAACAGAGGTAGTTTTCTCATATAACTGAGCACATTTGCAATCATCTGTTGCCTATCAATGTGTACTATTAAGATCTTAGTTTTAATGATTGAATATATTCTCTGAGTAAGAAGTAGTTCGATGAATCGATACTATTTTTGTTAATTAATGAGTTCATGTCAGAAATGAATTTCAAAATAATTCAAAACTTTCATACATTGTATTTATGATACGTGTATGTTATATATAAATATATCTTATATATTTATGTAGTTACTAGAAGTTTCTGGAAAAGATTTTCATGGCTTACTAAGTATTCCTGGGGTCTAGTAGGAGTTACTAGGATCTACCATGACCAATAGCCCCGCTCTCACCCACATCCTGGTAGTCCCTAGCAGGTTCTAGTTTCCTTATGGTCCCTTATGTCCCTATCAGTCCCTACTAGACCCTACTAATTTCCACTGATCTCTACTAGGATTTAGTCTATCTTCCCCGAAAACTAATTGTGATAAAGTTTCTAACCTTTTATTTAAGAAACATATCTCGATTGTATAGCTTCTTAATAACTTTAGTGATGATTTATGTGAATTTAATTGTTTTCTGCATTGTTGTAGATTATAAGAAAAAAATGCAAGTACCTTTTTCAAAAAATCACAAGCAGCTTGCATTACCTACTATGGGTTATGCAGTACCTACCAAGGCTCATCAAGGTCCTCGCATTACAAAAGCACCTATCACTGTAGCAAATCATATAAAAGCATACTATTGGTTTTGTTTAATACTAGTGGTTGTTTTGGTAATGGGTGCTTTGGGTGGTATTGCTCTAGCTCTTGGGGTGGCTTCATCAACACAATGTTTGGCCTCTGATAACCTTGGTATTTGGTTATTCGCGTTTGGAATAGTTGATATTATTTTCTTCATATGTATTCTCATAACCGTAAGTGCATTTCTTCGTGTTTAAATCTGATTCCACGTGCATTAATTAAATTTTAAATTATTAATCACAAGTATTATTCTAAAGTTCTTAAATCTTTTAGAAAAAAATGATTGATAATACTGTGAAAATAGCTAAAAATCAAATTATCTTGTTTTTTTTCTAGGTCATTGTAAGAGCAATCTGTTGTACTAATCACAGTGGTTTATTGGGTTGTATTGCGATGGTTATGTATACAATCGTTTGTGTAACATTCTTCTTTGTTGGGCTATTTGAATTGGTTGAGTGAATTTTTCTCGATTGGTTAATAAACTCTATATCGTTCTTCTGATTTCAGGTTATTGGCAATGAAAATATGTTCACAATGAAATTTCGATCCAGCGCACAAACGCGTAGCTGCAATATACACACTCGAAACTTTGCCATACTATTATTTATACTTCTCACATTAGGACTTATTGTACCGTTTATCTATATATTTTTTATTGTTAGAGAACAATGCTTAAAAAGAAAAAGTTATAAAGTAGCTGTAGCACCGTAACAAATTAAAATTGCTCTTGTTTTTTTTCTAATTATTCCTAGACAAAAATCATTTTGTTACATATGATAAATAATACATATTTTCAATGATATTTGTTATCATTTTACTTCAAATCTATACGTTCAAGGTAAAAAAGCACGTGCTCCTTCTTTTAAAGCAAAAATCAGACTCAGAGTGCAATAACATTTTTAGCGAGCAAAGAAGGATTAAAAAGGTGGGTGTGAAATGAGAACCATATCACATCCTTTCCTACACTCGTACTCTCAAGATATGTTATTAATATGGAATTCTATCCATTTAATAAGAAGACAACATCTATCATAATATATAACTAAAATTAAGTTTAAATTAAAATATCTTTTAATATTATATTATTACTCTTATCCAAGCATTTCTAATTTGTACGTTGATGAAAGGATAATTAATTTTATTTTTATATCATAGACCAACTTTATTAATTTTACTAGTCTCAAATGAAGATAATATTATTAAGAAACAAAAAAAGTGATTAAAATAGACATGTTAGTAAAAATAAGACTAAAACACAGCATATAATTCAAGGAAACACGCAAGCGAGCATGGAACGTAATATTTCTATTCAATTATTAAAACTTTCTTTCATTTTTCAACTTCCGAAAAGCCATTATTCTCATATTAACTCTCCATAAAAACCTACACCTTTCCGTTAATAGTTGAAAGTTGAAATGATTTTCTTACGTATTACATGTTTGTTGTTTTTGTGTTTCGCCGACATGATAATCTCCGCCATAATTTTACGATAGCTCTGTCTTTTAATTGAAAACTATCAAACACTTCTTCAATATCTTCTAGTAAAACACCTTTCGTTTCTGGACAGCAAAGATATACGAATATTACACCTAACACACATAGACCACCGAAAAGATAAAATACTCCATGTATTCCTATTGGTGTTATTAACTCCAATATGTAAGCCATGATTATACACATAAACCAATGACTGGCTGTTGTTAGTGACATTGCACGAGCTCTAACATTAAGAGGATAAATCTCAGCTGCATAAATCCAACAGATTGCTCCCCAAGAAAGTGCAAAACAAACAATATAAATAACTTGAAAAATAAGCATTAATATACCAGAATGTTTTCCACAATTTACTACTTCATTCACTATAATATTATTCATGACAGTTTTAGTTACAGTACAACCGGTAAGAAATACTGTAGCTGCTGCAAGATGACCAATTACCATACCAATGCCACAAAATATAAGAAGTCTACGACGTCCGAGTCTATCAAATAAGAATAAGGCCGGTATAGTACTAAACATATTTGCACCGGACAAAATCAATAATGCGATAATACCTGAGCCAAGAACACTATCGAAAATAATACCACCAAATGCAAATATAGGGCTAATACCTGATGTTTGCAGAAAAATATGTATGCCCATACCTATACCAAGTCTTTGTAACATTTTCTTTTTTGTAAAGAGTTCTTTAATAGAAAGTTGATTGCCTTCTTCGCGTACAGCATCGGCAATAGCATTTAATTCACCAGTTACATCGGATATTTTACGAATACGCTGTAAACTTTTCTCTGCTGCATCTCGACCTTTTTTCTTGAATAACCATCGAGGAGTTTCAGGACAAAAAAATATACCCACAATAAGAATAAGTGGTGCAATTAAAATAACACCATTTGATAATCGCCAACCCCATTCATAATTTTGTAAAAAGAAATTGGCTACATTGGCAGCAAATAAACCAGATACGATGCCCATTGTCATAAAACCGGAAAGCATTCCACGTAGATTTGTTGGAGCTATTTCTGAAGCGTATAGTGGACACGAAAATGAAGAACAGCCGACGCCTGTACCTTCGACAATTCGTCCGATCAATATGAAAATCATGATCGGTTTTGAACCTCCCGGTGGTAAAATAACCATTAAAGTACCAATTATAAATAGAACTGCTGCAGTGAAAATAGTAGCACGTCGTCCAAATTTTTCTGCCACAAAGGAAGAAATAAACAGAGCACCAAGAAAACATCCGAGGTTATACATTAATGTAAAAAGTACTAAAAATTGTCTGTAGTCGGGAGGCAAAGCAGCTATTGATAAATCACAGACGCTTGCATTACCATACACTCCGACACAAAAGTCATTTTTAAATGAACTCATAATAACTATACCACCAGTAACGCCTTGATCATAGCCAAAAAACCATCCACCCAATGAAGAAAAAGCAGCCAGCAATATAGAAAAATATGGCTTTCCATAATGAATATCTTTATGTTGAAGATGATGATGATGATGATCAGTTCCACTTGTAGATTCTAATGCTATTTTCTTCAATGGCGTTTGTTCTCCACAATCAATTAATAAATGTGACGGTTCTGCTTCACCATCGCCTTCAAACTCTTCTTGTGTAGAGTTTTTACCTTTAAACACTTCCAAAGTATTTGTGTCAAAAGTAACGCCATTTTTCTTGTTTCGTACGCCGTGAATGGAGCTATCTGGTGTTCTAGGATGATAGTTGATTTTGGTAGGAATATCACTACTCATTGTAATAAATTTGAAACAATTTGTACATATAATATTGTAACACCACTAATAACCCAAGTTTTTAAAAACCTAAAAGAACTACCCCACTTTTGATACACGTCAAGGTGATAACAACAATATCATATAAAAAAAAAGAAAAGAAAAAGTGTAGATATAGAGATTACATTGTGTGAAGTAAGAAAAGAGAAAACAGAAGGCACATGAAAGTAAAAAAGAAAAAGAAAAAGAGAGTATAATATTACTATACGAAAGTGACGATAATATACCTTACTCAAATATTCGTGAGTTTATAACTACATAAGATACAAAAGTATTTATACATAATAAGAGATTTGAAAGTATCGTACAACAAATTCCATCGTTTTTTTTACCTCTATATTTTCGCTCTCATTATGTTGATAAAATTTTTATTCTTCAAACTATTTTCATTCTATATGAGTATGAATGAGAATGTCGATCAGAGTGAGAGCGAAAGATTGATATATCACTCATACATTCAACCACATTCACTCTCCATATGGATTAACTATTGATGTGTAAGATTTGAATAACAAAGATTACAATCAAATGATCTTAATGGAATAGAGAAATATGATTATGAGAGGGTAAAGATTGAATAAAAGATACATACTAGACAGAATC